>VZSF01005696.1:136559-235542 GCA_013398295.1 Chionis minor
CCCGGCCGCCGCCCGCTGGCAGGGAGCCGAGGGAGCACCCTGCCCCGGGGAGCCGGCCGGCTGCCTGCCTGCCCCCCGCCGCCTGCTCGGGCTGCGGCCTGAGGGGGCAGCGGGGCTGCTCCTCCTCCGCCACCGCCCCTTGGACCGCCGCGGCGGCGGCTGGCCGNGTGGCAGGGGAGCCCCGGGGGGCGGAGCGAGGGAGAACCCCCGGCCCTTTCTAGCTTTGGCGCCGCCAGAGCCGCAGCTCCTGATTGGGCAAGGCGCGGGTGACGTCACGGGGGAGGTGGAGGTGGCCGGGGAGGCGGTGTGCGCGTGCGCCTTGCGGGGTCTGGGGGCCGTGGGCGGTGGCGGCAGGGGCGGTGGAGGTGCTGCTGCTCCCGTCGCTTCGGGCGGTGGAGGTGGCCTCGGCCATCCCTCCCCCTCCCTTTCTCCCCGCGGGGTTGCGAGGCCGAGGGGGGCCGCGCCCTCGCCCCAGGGGCGGGCAGGCAGGCCCTCCTCACAGCGCGGCGGTTGTAAAGGAGGCGTTAACGGTCGCCGCGCGCCTCCCCCGGAGAAGCCACGGCGGTGGCGGAGGAGGCACCGGGAGCCGCCGGGTTTTTCTCGGGGGGGGGGAAGCGCCGTTGTGTGGCACCGCGTCCCTCCGTGGCCTGCGGCCCCTTCTCCCGCCGAGCTTGGGGACTGCGTCCTCTTCGGCAGTGCTTTGGCGCTGGCTGAGGTGCCAGCCCCGAGGGAGCTCTGTCTCAACTGCATTTCCTGGGGAAAGAGAAGTTCTCCAGCCCGCGTGTAGCCTCGGCGTCCTTCGTGGCACCCAAGTTCACTTAGAAATAAGTGAAGAGTGCTGCTGGACACCGCAAGGAAAGAAAGCAAGCGCTGGGTTCTGAATGCTGGCTAGGTGTCTAAGCAAGTAGACGCTGTATGAAAAATACGTCTGCTGTTAAGCTGTAGCTTAAGATTTTTTTTAACTGCCTGAACAACAAATAAGCTGATAAAATTCACAAGCAAAAAGAATGTCGGTGCCAAGATGTAAGGATTTGGAATTGAAAGTGTTTTGAATGGACCGTCTCTTCCGTAAAATGATAACTGCAACTAACTGAAGGGGGGGAAAAAAAAAGGCTGATGGCCTTTAAAAATGTTTTTCTGATACAAGTGGGAACGCTGGCAGAAAAGAGACGGATAGGTTATTTTTTTATTGCTTTTTGTATGTTCTTGAGAAGGTCGCTTAGGCAGCCAGTGCTGCTGTTAAACAGTTCAGAATAATAAACAATCGTTGTAAAATGAGATAATTGTATCTCATATCTTAATTAGAATTTGTAAAGCACTTACATTTTGATAGAAGGTACTGCATGACTGCGTTTTTATTATTAAACCCTAATTACACATATCTATGTCTATAGTTTACAGTTTGTACTTTTTCCAAGGCACCCTGTGGCCAATACCCATCTCATATTGTCTTTATAGAATTGCCACTAATTAAAGTGGATTTTGCAAAGAGAGGAGAGCCAGAAACATCATCATCCAAACCCCATACTCCCTTTGATTGTTATGTTCAAAACAGAGTTAAAAGCACTGCTTTCTCATCCTTCCAAAAATTTGCAATATTTCTTCTGAAATTACCAGACTGACAAATGAATTCTACTATATATCATCAAAGTGGTTTTCTTTGATATTTGAAGTAGTACGTTATTGCACTATTCAGTTAAATAAGCTATGTTAGAGCTAAACCGCAGAGAAATATGTGGACCGCAGAAGTCTGGTCTGCTTAGTGAGTCTGTGTTGGGTTTTTTCAGTACATAAACTCGTTCCGAGGATTCCAAGGTTCTCGCACCTGGGAGGAATTTCTGTAGAATCCCAAGAAGGTGACCAAATCAATAGATTTCCTTTATTTGTTTTAATGTTCTTCGCAAGGAACTACTGAAATGACCTGGAAATAGAGGAAATGCGTCAAAAAACAACCTTATATATTAGGAATGAAAATGGAGCTGTGATTGTTTTTTAAAATAATGTTTCTGTGGAGAAAGACTAATAGATGCCGAACTTCTTCACAAAGGCTTAAGTTTCATAATACCGGTATATGATATATTGATTGACTGTGTGCTCAAGAGTGAAGATGGTGCTGTGCAGGGAACATTAAAAAATGTTATACTTTTTGTATTTTTATTGCATGAAAGTTCTATGAAAAATATAAAATTCCTGTTGACAATAAAACTGGATTTCTTTAGTGAAGTCCAGAAAAAAAGAGGATTTATTTGCCAGTTGATTGCATTGAAGTTTCTCAACCCACATGTATTAAGAGCTTCTCTCTCAAAGAAACAAAATGTATTTTATACAAATGAACGAAAAGATAAGGAGGCTTATATTACTGAAGTTTGGAGAACTTACTTATAATGATTGAATGTGCCTGTCCTTCATTCTAACATGGGTTTATGGACTCATTTTCTCTTATGGAGCATTAAGTTACAGCTCTAAAAGCTTTCCAGTGTATGAAGCCTGGTACGGCCAATGTCAAATTCAAATGTAGAGAAAGGATTTGGGTTTGAATCATTTCCTTAGTAAAGTTTTAAAAGTCACGAACAACCCAGCTGCTTAATTGGGATGAGGTAGATGAGGAAAAACTCATTAAGTACCTTAGAATCTGTCTTTCAGGGTCAGCTGGATTTTTATGAATCTCCCAGGCAAGCAGTGATCCCAAGGCCGAGGCTGGATTCCAGGCAGATCCCCAGTCTAGATCCAAAATAACATTTTCTTCTGCAGACTTACACTTTGAGGATTCCAGGCTTTCTAAGGTTTCCTAGGAAACAACATGAAACACTTCAGACTTTTTAATCCCAAAGCTGCAGTGTCAGTTCCGGTATAAATTAAATTGTACCATTTCACAGTACGATGCATGGCTGTGCCAAGGCAAGCTGTAGACTTATGGAAAAAAAGAAAAAAATACCCTCAGGGGATGCCAGATTTTAGTGAAGCAAACGGAGTCAAGTTCTTACATTCATGTAAATTAAAAATTCATAGCTCATCATTTAAGAATCAAAAGCAAAAATAGGTTTTAAATTAATCAACATACCCGGAAAGCATCTTTTTACCAGAGCTTGCCCCTGGGCCATGAAGCTGTGAGGAATTCCAGCCTTGGGGGCTTCCCGGCTGCCCTGGCTGCACATTGGGTGCAAGCCTGGTCATTTCAGGGTCCCACCACCAAGAGCTGTGCATGGCATCTTACGATTGCTGACATTTTTATGTCTTCTCCTGCAATTTCTTTGTATGCTGTGCTATAAAAGGAATATGAGTACATAACTTTCTGACAGACGGTAACATTTGGGAAGCATATTTGCCTACTTTTTACAAGACGGCTCTGTAGTTTAATGAGACAAATGAAAATAAAATAAGAGTTTCCAAGCTGAAACTGAACATCTATCATCAAAGTACGCTGTTTTGGCTCTTACT
This sequence comes from Chionis minor, assembly GCA_013398295.1. Taxonomy (NCBI): domain Eukaryota; kingdom Metazoa; phylum Chordata; class Aves; order Charadriiformes; family Chionidae; genus Chionis; species Chionis minor. Next base: position 139,998 of record VZSF01005696.1, read on the forward strand.
GGTGAAAAAAAAGTGCCAACACTTATTCAGAGCTGGAAAAAAGTAGCACTTTAAAAACTTCATTCATTAGACGAGTTTAGTCCCACGGAAGTTCTTCCTGTTAGTTTAATTCAACAAGATTTTAAAATTACTGACCTACTGATAACACTGCACTTTATATATTTTAGTAACTTCAGAAACTGAATTTCCTCTTTTAGGTCCAGTATTAATACTACTTTAGCATAATTGGTTTTCTCATGACTATGGTGTACCCTTGCGTTGAAGACTTCACAAAGACTGTTCTTGAAAAACCTCAAGCAAGACCCTGCCCAAGGAATAGCGTGTTGAAAAGTGTATGGGGTCTGCTGTCTGCAGTCAAGAAGGTCTTTTCAGTTTGAAAAGTTCATCTTAAGCACCACTTAAGCCCAGCGTACCTATCCTGCTGAGGCAGAGAAGGCTGATTGGCACGGATTCGTGTGCATCCATACTGTCTGAGGCTACCTGCTCCACAACAGCCTAAAGAGAGCTGGCATAATCCAAAGTGGAGCTGGGAAGAAGGTAAGCTGGGAAGCGATGTGGACGTCTGGGGCCAGTGCTCAGCAGGCTTTCCTGCTAGCAAACTGGAGAGAGCCAGAGCACAGCTGGAGTACTGTCCTGTGATTGTCCCCGCTGCTGAGCTGCCAGCAGGCTCCCTGGCCTGGATCGGGCCCTGCCTGCGGGTGTATTCCCAAGCAGTGCCCCGGCACCATTTGGGAGACAGCACCAGCCAGGACCTGTTTTCAATAGGCTGTATGGATGATGCTGCCCTGCCTTGGAAGAAGGAAGTTTAATTACCTAGGACAAGAGGTAGCGGGCACAAACTTGAACGTAGGAAGTTCCATCTAAACATGAGGAGGAACTTCTTTCCTTTGAGGGTGGCAGAGCACTGGAACAGGCTGCCCAGAGAGGTGGTGGAGTCTCCGACTCTGGAGACATTTCAAACCCACCTGGACGCCATCCTGTGCAACCTGCTGTAGGTGGACCTGCTCTGGCAGGGGGGTTGGACTACATGATCTCCAGAGGTCCCTTCCAACCCTTAACATTCTGTGATTCTGTAATTATACGGCCACAGGACATACCTGCTGCTTGTCCTCAGAGCCTGGGAATGGATTCAAGCCTTTTTTTTTATTTATTAGTATAGTATATTGACCAGTGACACTTACATGATATTTTGTTTAAGAACTTCTAAGGAGATGTGATCTGCAGAGGAGGAAACATGGATTAAGCTGTCTGTTTAAAGGGTCGTCTGAGATGATGAGTCCCACAGGCTTATCTCAGGGGTGGCTACTTTCAAATTCCAAAATTTTCCATAAAGCAAACCACTATGACGAGGCTGCACTGCATGTAGCTGCAGAATGCTACGTGTCTCACTGACAAGTGACCACTGAGGCAGTGGCCATTTCCCCTGCACATGGGCTGCGGCTCACGGCATTTGCATTGCTTGCAAGCCCTGTTATAGCTAACAAGCCGTAATCTGGTCACACTACTTAAATTGTTTCCTTTCATTTTTTTTCTAACTGTTAGCCATATTCTAGCCATATCCTGAAATTCACAAACTGGTTTTTGAATAGTTTTGTTGATGTAGTAAAAGTAGCTGTCATTCAAACAAGATTGGACATCATCTTTAAGGTCTTTTAGTGAACTCCCAGTAGGAGTCAGCCTTCATGGAGCTTATCTGCCCATGGGCAAACTGAAAGTGCAAATAGACAAAGGGCTTTGGAACTAGTACAGCAATTTTTGAGGACTGATGTGATCATTTTCTAGCATTCAGTACCAATGCTAGGTTAAACAGCCATGACTTATAATCCAGGTTAATAGACTAAGATAAGCTTACAGAGAGCCTGTAACAAATCAAACTTCTAAACTGATTCTGGCCAACTTAGAAAAACTTTCTTCTTTTGCAGCATAGACATCCTGAATATTGACACAGATTTATGCTTGCCCTTGCAGTGATGGGCGGGGAAGCACTGCCTGAGCCCTACATGTTGCACATTCCAGGGAAATACAAGGTATCCCACACTTCTTCCTCTTTACCAATTCCTCCCAGTACATTAGTCCCTTCTTCAGCTGCATTGGCAACTAATCATTTGGAGTTTGCTCTCTGCAAGATTCCTTTGTGCTTTTTCTTATCTTCTTGAGGTAGGCAGGAATGTACTATTAGATGCGTTCTAGACAAAGACTATTGCATAGCAGGCAGCTTTAAGTTGGTGAAAAAACAAAACACTCGTAAATTATTAAAAGATGAAATTGGCATACCAGGCAGTTTTCCCTATGTAAGAAAAACCATCATTATTAATTTATTAATATAACTTGTAGCAGAGAGAGTGAAAACTGAAAGCCAAGGATTCATTCTAAGCCATCCTGAGCCCTCATCTCTTTTCCTACAATTTTGATGGATGAAGAATATAACTTTCTTGGTGTTTGGGTTTTACTTTTTCTTTTTTTAAAAAATGCCATTCATATCTGTGGAACAGTTATGCTTTTCAACTTTTTCTTGCATGTACCAGTGGTACAATGTGCCCTCGGTTTCAAAATAATAAATCACTGCTTTCCTCTCAGTACTACACAAAATTAGTAAACAGCACTGAAGACCTGAGAATTCCCCTACTGATCTCACTGCATTCAAATTTGACCTTGAATTATTTCCCCCAGAGCTCCAGAAATCCATGTTTGGGTCATTTACTTAGGAAAGTCTGAACTGTCACAAACATCCCAGCCACGGCTGTTAAAAAAACTTAAGCTTTTTCTATAGTGCAAGTTAACTGTGTTCTGATTTGGGCTTTTGTCTTAATGCTCGTCTCATCTGCAGTCAAGGTCATTAAATCGAAGTTTGTTGAGGTTATAATACCCACGGGCTGGTGACAGTTAGAGCTCCTCTTTACTCAGGCTACAACTCATTAATTTTCCAGAAAGGACACAGGGGAGTGTGCTACAGTACTAAGGCTGCTTTTGCTGCTCTTCCCACAGTACAGCATGTAGGACAGACAGCTTGGATCACAGCTCAAACAGCTGTCCAGAAAAGAGCTCGAAACTGTGGGATAACATCTAAAGATATACATGGGTGTGCATGAAGACAGTGTGAACATCAGGTGTAGCAGTGAGCCACATGGCTGTGGGTTTTGCTCACACCTAGGCTTGGCTAGTCTGCATGCTTGGACTTAAGGGCCAACAACTTGTATGAATCAGTGATGCCTAAATCAAGGAAGTTTCTTGTATCAAAGGCTAGCACGTCAGCATTATTTCTACAGTATTCTCAAGCACCGCATTACTTGTGTCGTAGCTTGTTCTGTGATGTTCCATATCCAGTCACCAGTCTGTTTTCCTCTCGTCAGTAGAGCTTATCTAATGCTGTCTCCTTTGATGTGCTCATTAGCAGACATAGAACATGCTGAGCTACGAATTCATGAAATTGCATTTTTACATACATGCAGTCTTTTACACTAGTGGAGAGTTTATGACAGTTTTTTAAATAAGGGTTTCATTTATCACCAAGACAGTTTTGAGAGTAGAACAGGAAATAAAACTCGTGTTCTGTATCTGCTGCATCTATGTATCGTCTGTATCTCTGTCTTCATGACAGCGCATCTTCCTTTAACATACATTTAGAGGCCTGCAAAGAGAAAAAATACTTTGTGACCTTCTAGCTTTCAGAAGAGCAAGCACCTTTTCTACTGCTGTCCATCACACTGCTAAGTGTTGTTCAGCCAAATTTCTGCTTTTGTGTTTGAGGCTTATTAGTGTCGGAGTTAAGAAATAAAAGTGATAACTATAAAATAGTTTGGTCAGTTTTAGTAACGTACCTGCCTAAAGAAATGGCGCTCAGTACAGTAGTAGTCACTAATCTTTTCTTACATACCCTTGTGGATTAATTCAATAGCATAATACAACCTAAAAACACAATTGTAACAATGCAAGGTGAAAGGGATCTCAAATCAAAATCCAAGGTATGAACACTAATTAAAATTACAGTTGGCTCTGGAAAAATATAAGCTCCCAATACTTTAGCTTTCTTGCCTAGAATCAGGAACCTGAAGCCAACAGCTACAGTTCTGGACTGTTTTCAAGAGCAGAAATTCAGATGCTGCTGCTGGAAGCAGAATGTAGGTGTAAGCACATCTCTAGTGATTAATGTGTAATTAATAATAGAGAACAAGGACCACTGTATACAGTTTGCACTTAGCGATTTTAACTTGTATATAATTCCTATTAAACCTGCACAGTTCGTAAAATAACACCGGCTCTCACAATGCATTAGGTGCCTGGAAGAGCTCATGGGGTGCAAGTAATGGATTTTAATTGATTTCCTTTCTGGATAGATTCCATTTGGTGAATAAAATCTCAGACCCTGATGTGTATGATTTCAACTCTCCCTCTAATAGCGTACAGCAAAGGTAACACAAGGTGTCATGCCATATGCTTAAATGCATTTGCAGCTGAAACATTACTCCTGGTGTTTTCCCGACTTTTGCCTAGGCCAGTGCCTTGCTTCCCTGGAAATCAGAAGGTGCAGAACGTACTGCAGGCTGATGTGGTATGAAGGGCTCTGGTGCAGGTGTTCTAATGAAGAGATGCAAGAGGCAGATTATTGCTGGAAAGGAATGCCAATAAAATCTTTAATCCTGAGTATCATCTGTTTCTAAAACACGTTACTTAAATCATAGAATCATAGAATGCTTTGTGTTGGAAGGGACCTTAAATACCATCTAGTCCCAAAACCCCTGCCATGGACAAAGACTCCTCCCACTAGACCAGGTTGCTCAAAGCCCCATCCAATCTGGCCTTAAACACTTCCAGGGATGGGACATCCACAACTTCCCCTGGGCACTGTTCCAGTGCCTCTCCACCTTCAGAGTAAAGAATTTTTTTCCTAATATCTAATCTAAATCTACCCTCTTCCCGTTTAAAGCCATTCCCCCTTGTCCTGTCACTACACGCCCTTGTAAAAAAGTCCCTCACCAGCTTTCTTGTAGGCCCCCTTCAGATACTGGAAGGCTGCTGTAAGGTCTCCCCAGAGCCTTCTCTTCTCCGGGCTGAACAACCCCAGCTCCCTTAGCCTGTCCTCATAGCAGAGGTGCTCTAACCCTCTGACCATCTTCGTGACCCTCCTCTGGACCCACTCCAACAAGTCCATGTCCTTCTTATGTTGGGGGCTCCCGAGCTGGACGCAGGACTCCAGGTGGGGTCTCACCAGAGCAGAGCAGAGGGGCAGAATCCCCTCCCTCGACCTGCTGGCCACGCTGCTTTTGATGCAGCCCAGGATACAGCTGGCTTTCTGGGCTGGGAGCGCACATCGCCGGCTCACGTTGAGCTTCTCACCGTAACAGTTTTGTGCACAGTCTTCACAGGCACGCCGCCGCACGTGCTATAAACGCCGCGTCGCTAGTACAACTTCAAAATGCAACTTTAACCAGAAGAAGAGTTTCGGGGCCACGTACTGCAATGTTACTCGCATGACGGCTCGCTGTGGCCACGGGAGGCTGCCGCAGACCATCCCCAGCGCCGAGCACCGTGACGAAGTTAAAGGTTTATAAAAGATGCTCATGGCAGGCCGGCCCCGAGGCCGCACGAACGCGCCGGGCGCCACGGGGAAACGCCGGGTAGCACGGCGGGGCGATGTGGCGGTGGCGGTATGTCAGCGGCCGGCAGCTGGAGGGATTCCGCCGCTACAAGGTAAGGGCCAGACCCCGGGGGTCGCGTCGCGTCGCGTCGGGGGTCCCCGCTGCGGCTGGTCCTCCCGCGTTCGGCGTGTCCGCGCTGCCGAGGGCTCCGCTCTGCCTGCGGCCCCCAGCGGCTCGGCCATCCCGCCGCCACCGAGGGGCCGCCGGGCTCCCAGCTGTGCCCGGCCGGGGTCTCCCTCAGAGCGGGTGGGCAGCTGGGCGCTTACCGAGTGGCGGGTCTCGGCCGAAACAAAGTTAAGCGGGGTTTAAGTGAGTAGTAACATGTTTAAAAGCCCTCCAGGTTTTAGGGAAACAGAGGTTAGGAGTAATCCAGCAGTTTGGTGAGAAAACATGCGTTGATTCTGCTTGTCTGGCTGTGTGCAAAGTCTTCATACGTGAGAACGCTTTGGCTTTGAGAAATAAATAAGAAAGCCAGCAAAAAAGCTTACTTTAAATAATTTGAGCGAAACCTCATGTTTGCAAATAACAAGCCTGTAGAATTTAAATGAATGGGTGGATCATTAGATACTTTGATTTACCAACGGTATATTGCAGACTGATGAGTTACCTGGGGTTTGTTCCCAGGATGTTGCAGGTGCATTGCAGGGGATTATCCAGATTTGCTTTAGTCGAGGTGCAGGTGTCTGCGATGGGCCGTACCGCCCTCCTCACGCCCCCTCGCCCCGCTCCCTCTTAAAAGCATGGGGGGGGGGGGCACACTAGCTTTCACTGGCACTATGCCCAACCTTTTATTTTATCTTCAGTTTCCCAAAGCAGCCCCTACCTTGTGCTCCCCACGCTTCTTGCCTTCTTGTTTTTACCGCGCATCCTTCCAGCCTGGCCTCCAACCAGGGCGCTCAGCTCCTCCCGGCTCCCACCAAGCCCTTCCCTTCCCTTCCCTTCCCGTTCTGCCTGCTCACTGCAGGGCGAATGATGGTGGAGTAGCTGTGGTTTCAAGAGCCTTCTACCAGGAACTCGTTATGCGCAGCAGCTTGTTAAGATGTACCAACCTGTTTGTGTGTCTCCGGTGTGAGTGGGATAAAACATGCTCGAAGCTGCATCTGGCCACTGGGTGTACGTTGCGCAGGCCTGTGCTTGAACAGTGGAGCCGCAGCCTTGACTGAGATTACTAGAGGAAAAATAAAAAGCTATTTTTAGCATAAACAGGCATTATTATTTAAGTAACTTCCCCAAAATATTTGAGTTTGTAGTACAAACACAAGGAACGCTTGTATTATGTTCTTTCTTAAAACTTGAATGAAAGTAGCTGCAAACAGAGGCAGATGGGGAAGAATCAAAGTAAGATTTTTTTAAAACTTGTAATGATTGTGTACTACTTATGTATTACAGGGCAAATGACTACCAAAAGACAGAATCACATATGAAAACATTTCAGTTGAGTATATTAAAATTATTTTGGTTTCTTGGGAGCATTGCAAAGGCCAGAAAATATGTTAGGTAGTTTTCTTAACTATAGGAATTAGCCAACACACTTGAGAAGAATCTGTTCAACTATGTTCCGGAAAACTATGGTAAGTACAGGTTTTAGAAAGGTGAAATCAAATAGTCAGTTCTCTGTTATCCGAGGTGACTCCGTACTGGGACATCTTGGAAATAATTAGATAAATAAATCCAAATAACAGAGGTTACACCCAGAGAAATACAGCTGCGTGTGGTCAGTGCTGGTGAGCTGGTGGGGTATCTGCACCATCTTCCTGGTGCTCCAGGTTGCAGGAAGACAAGGCAGGAAGATGGCAGCTCTACCTGTTCCTGAAGTGCTGCTCTCGATGGGTTAAAGTCTTCCAAAAATGCAAGGGGAGTACAGTAAGGAGAGGCAAGGAGACACTAATCACTGCCACCATCTCCTCTCCGCCTCCTTACCTCACCCTCCCATGCCCAGGGCTGCTACCACAACCACAGCTTTGTTCTCGCCACCTCCCAGGCCTGAGACATGCTCTTCAACCTCTTATTGCCCTCTGGCTGCCGTCTCCTTCGTTGTCCCCTTCAGCCTAGGGCCTTACCCCATCCTGCTCCTCCAGCTTCCCAGCCCTGCTGGGGTGATTGCTGCCACCTTTGCTGCCGAGTCAACAGGTCTGGCACTAAACTCAGATTACTGCAGACACAGGTTCCCTCTTTTTACGCCCACCTGGCTATCTTTGCAGCGTGTTTCCTGATGGACCCAGCTCTAGAGCGCAGTGGAGGGATACACAGCTTGATCCTGTGAAAAGCTAAATAATCTCTGGAAGGATTTATTAGCACATGTTCAGTATTGAGTTAAAACAATGTATTGCTTCCAGACCTGAAGCGTCCCTAGGGAACTAGGTAGGGGCATAGAATCATAGACGGGTTTAGGTTGGAAGGGACCTTGTAGATCATTGAATTCCAACCCCCCTGCCATAGGCAGGGACACCTCCCACTAGACCCACTGGACTAGACCTCCATCTCTTTGTTGTGCATCACATTGCAGCATTATATTTGCACTAGTATCAGTAGCTCAATATGCTCCACACTTTGCACAATTTATCCGCAGATAACTGGGAGCTGCTGATGGTAACACAGCTTAAAAAAATAATTTGTGTAATCATCTCCGTTTCATAAAGGTAAATTTTGCCTGGAAAAAATACTGCTCAGTCTTCAAAATTTTCACACAGCTGAACTCATTTCTCTGCCATGAATGCCGCAATTGTATGTCTCGGGCACTGTCTGTCTCCTGTTCGCAGTTGGAGGAGGGCCTTGGCAACAAAACCAGTGCAGTTCTGTGCAAAGGGAATGGCAGACCTAATGAATGCAAAGACTTCAGCACCCTTTAGCATTGTCAGGTGCATGTATATTATGCTTTTGAAGCGAGTTTTCCCCAGTTACCAAGCTTTGGTTTATAACACAGAGTGACTCCAGAGCACACAAAATGCATTGCCTCTGTATAAACCTAAACCAGATGTACCAGGAACGCACAAGTACACCCAATACATTCAGTCCATGGTATCACGCTGGAACTAGTTCAGCATCAGACCTCCTGAAACCCTTATAGCATAGACATTAGATCCTTAGAGCTAGCTATTTCATTTTACAAGTCTATTCCTGTTCGTTCTGCATGTTAATGGGGATTCAGAGATTCACTTTTCCTTTTTCTGGCTCAAAAACGCACCCAGATCAGGTAGGGATGTGTCGATGGGACAGTTCAGATGCAACCCAGGGTATTGCTGCTGTGATAATTCTGCCATCTTGCCTGCGGGGCAGGTGGGCAGGCACTGATTTCAGGACAATTGCGTGCACAGGTGATTTGCTGCAACTGTAGAGAAGAAGCTCATACTTGGATTTTGGGCTGTTCCCTAGGATCTGGAGTGACACAGCCAAAATGCTACAAGCAACTGCAGTTTTAGGACTTGGGTCATGTCATTCCTACTTTTATGTTTCTGTTACCAGCATTTTGCAGTGCTAGAGGAGCACCCATGGAATTACACAGCTGCGATTTTTCCACCTGCTTAGGTTTCTGTTGGAAAGAAGCAGCTCAGAGGCAGTCAGGTGATGAGTACAAATGTCATCAGTATTTGGCTCTTTATTTTTATCCTCTTCTTCTCACCAGAATGCAATAATGTTAATGATAAGCTCTTGTTGCTATCGCCACTTCTCATCACTGTGATCTTATGGTTTCCTTTGCAAATCTGACTTGAATCAGCTTTTCTACAGCAGCTATGCACAGAGTTTTTCCAAGCCAGAAAACTATGATGCCTTATTATCTTTCAGAATAAAAAAGATCCAAGGACAAACTATAGAGGTTTGGCTCAAAGAATAGGCCTTGGGAAATATGATTTAAAAAATCAGAGATAACATTAAAAATTAAGGTCTAAGATTGCATATTTTCATCTTGGTATGTCCACACTGTTTCTATCCTCTTAGCTATTTTTTCGAGGGTGACTCCCTGTGTGGAGAAGGGAGGGGGCAGTAAATGAGGTATACATGGTTTCGTTTCAGTGAGACTTCTGATATTGTCCCACATTCTCATAAGTAAAGTAGGTAGAAGTGAGTAAGATTAAATCAGTGTAAAATGGAAATGCATTATTCTAAAGAGTAATTTTAAGTTCTCAGTCAAAGTAGGAGACTCTATTGAATGGGATCCTACCTACAGAACTGTCTCTCTCTGTCCCGGCTCCATCGCTTCAAAACTTTCATTAATTAACAGAAGGGAGATTACACTCCTGTAAAATTTTCATGGGATGCTAAAGCACTTTGAAGAATAGGCTTATGATTTAAAACGTTCTTGAAAAAGGGATATAATGGCCAGAAATCAATATGAAGAAATTCAGTAAACAGGGTGCAATGCCTAGCGGGAAGAAAATCAACATTTAGAACATAAAATAAGAGACAACAGACTGCAAAAAAGATACCTGGGAATCAGAGTGTCAGCAGTGTTGTGGCTGTGGTAATGAAGAGAAAAAAAGCTCTTAAGTGTGAAGTGTCATAGAGGTGTCTAAGGGTTACATACACTGCTGTAAGCGATGTACTGATCAGGTATCAGCTGGAATAATGTGTCCTGCTTTCTTTGGCATACGGTTTACAATTCACAGAATGGCGTTAGGACTATTAAGAGGCTTAGAAAAGATGAACTATGAGAAACAGTCTGAGTACTGTGGGAGTAAGAACCTAACAGCCAATTAGTCTTCATGCACGCGCTTTTAAAGAAAGGCAATACGTAAGTTTTGGCTGCGTGAAGAGAAGTTTAAGGCAGATGCTGTGTCAGTCTCGTGTCGATATGGGCATTTAAGCACTGGAACAGGTACTAAAGGGGATTGTGCAATTGTTTTATCAGTCTCAAGAAATGGCTCAATTTCTCTGAGGGATGGTCTGCAATCTAGTGTTGAATGTTAATAAACAGTTGCTTACACCTTTTTTACCAAAGTTTTGGATAATGTGTTCTATTTTAATCTGCCGACATGGTCATTTGTCGCAAGGAATTGGTTCATTACCTCATGGTAACTTGATCTGCTTCCTGAACGTCTACCAAATGTGATCCTGCATTAGGTGAACGCGCGGGACTGGCAGATCTCTCAAGTTACATCCCAGCCCTCATTTTGGTAGGTTAGAGAAACAAGATCAGATGTAGGATGATCATATTTCAAGGCTTGATTGTTTCTTACATACTGACTTACGCCAAAAGAGCAAAGTGTGTTGAGTATAATCTAGCAAATTACTTTCTGGAAGTTCAAGATCAGTCCACATACAAGACTGTATTTCTTGTTAAGTCCTTATGCATTTCCAAAGCTACCTGTGTAACTGTGAGATTTAGAAACATGATGGATTCTGCTCACATTATTGAACAGGAGTTTTGCTTTCATGTCCTGTAGCACAGGAGACTTTCATTTGCATATTTATCTGGAACTTCTTAGGAGACAGTTAATACTGTTCATAATTGCATGTGGACAATTTTATGTATGTTGAGGGCATACATTACACGTTTATTATACAGTGGTTTCGCAGATGTTATTTTAAGGGGTTTTTTCCTAATTTTTAATTCCAAATATTATTTGAAAACAGTTATCATCAGTTTTATCTGCTATAGTTATTTTTTTTTTCCAACCACCTCATTTTAATAAAGTCCTTGAATATTTAAGGCAGTGAAAACTAATGTTTTACACCTTTCATAAAACCGGTAAGTCAGCAGCCCACTCTTCTACAAATAAAATCTTGCAGTCATCTTCTTTGACGGATGGATGACTGAGGTTGTAATTAAAAGTTGTTGAATAATATATGAAGTAAAACACATCATTCATTACCCTTATATTTTCTGTCCCTGTATTAATGTGTAGAAGAGTTGTGGGCCAACTGAATAACATAAATCTGAAAGTCCATCTTCATGTGCACACCATTTCTTATGCCTCATTCTGTTGTAATGGTAGCTGACATAATGTAGCATTTCAAGAGCTCTGTAATCATTATTTTCCTTCTGTATATCATATGGTAATGCTAATGAGCCAGCAACATAATGAAATCACATCACAGAGATGTAGCATTTGATATTACTTGCTGCAGGACCTTTTTCCCAATGATGGTGTAATTGTACATGGTTTTGAGTGCCACGTTATGCCCGTGAATTTACAGAGGTTCATTAGATCACTTTTGGGACGAACACACTGGATATAAAGTATGCCTTGTTGAGTCTCGTGAAAGTGCAAATACCATCCACATAATTTCATTTTATTGCTTTATCAAGAGATATTAGTGAAATGCCTATTGGATTTTTATGTGTAGGATATGCACGTATACACATTTATGTATTCGTGTGTATTTATTTTTGTTTATTCATCTGTGTTTTAATACAAGACTAATTGCACAGATCTATCTGTGATTTGGATGTGGATTATTTGTTATAAATCTAGGAATCATTCTCGTAAGGGTTGTTCTGTAGAGGGAGGAACTGGGTTTTTGCATCTTTCTGTGAAATATCTCCTCTCTTGTGCATCGGGATACTAGATAACGCAACTGTTTAGTGTATGTGGTACAGAAGCCCAGTTTAGCATCCCTCATGAAAAATGCAACCCACTTTTAATCTGCCTGTCCTTTTGGGCCTAGAGCAGTTTCTTTGGGTTCCCCAGAGATTTAGGTACATGCTCTGGCAGAGCTTCAGCTGCGTGGGAATTTGGTCTACTGTTTGATCTTTAAAGGGCTGCTGGCACCTCTGAAAACACACGTTTGTACACGCACACAAATAGATGTAGCACAGAATCCTGCTGTCATTTCCTTTATCAACTGTAGAAGACTAGCCTACGCCAAAAAACCCCCAAAACATAAAATCAGCTTCCTCGCCATGTTAGAGCTTCTTTGAATAGGAATGGTTAGGGCTCTTTTGTGCAGTTCCTTGAGAGTGTGCAGATTTCAGTTTTTAGCAGAATTTGTACCTTTGCCAGCCTGGGCTAGCTTCTACCTTTGTCCCTTCACAGCAACCAATGTGCATCTGCCTTCTGTTATCCCTTGCTCAATATTTAATCGTATTTCTGTGTTCTTTTCCATAATTTTGGCTTTGTTATTAGGTGTTTGAACATGTCCCACTAAACAAAACCTTTTCCTGAACACAAGTTAGGCAACATCCTTAATACAACTACTGTTGATTGAAAAATAGTTGCTGACTTCCAATGCTAGCCCCTCTCCACCTCTTCCTGGTCTGGGTGCTTACAGTTCTGTGAGTAGAGGATCAGATCTGTCCGGTCTCACACAGTAAGCAAGAACCTCACTGTGGGGGCCAGCACATTGTGACTTCTTGCCCTCAAATGTCTTTCTCAGTTGTAGTGTGGCTTTGATGTCTCTCAGAGATCCCACATTTCAAGCATAGCTAGTCAGCAGATCTGTAATCCATCAACCCTTTAGATCAGCCTTTTAGATGGGGCTGGAGCATCTTTCTTATGAGGAAAGACTGAGGGAGTTGGGTCTTTTTAATCTAGAGAAGAGAGGGCTGAGGGGGGACCTCATAAATGTTTACAAATACTTAAAGGGAGGGTGCCAGGAGGATGTTACCAGTCTTTTTTCAGTGGTACCCAGTGACAGGACAAGGGGCAATGCGTATAAACTTAGATATAGGAAGTTCCATCTGACCATGAGGAGGAACTTCTTGACTTTGAGGGTGGCAGAGCACTGGAACAGGCTGCCCAGAGAGGTGGTGGAGTCTCTGACTCTGGAGACATTCAAAACCCACCTGGACGCCATCCTGTGCAACCTGCTGTAGGTGGACCTGCTCTGGCAGGGGGGTTGGACCAGATGTTCTCTAGACATCCCTTCCAACCCTTAACATCCTGTGATTCTGTGAAATGGGATTGTGGTAAGTAGGAAGCAGAATACCAGCCCTCAGTGTGCCCTGGCAGAAAAGGTCAACAGCATCCTGGGTTATATTAACAGTAGTGCAGTCCATTAAGTAAGGGGGAAGTAATTATCCCCCTTTACTAGGCCACATCTAGAATACTGTGTCCAGTTTTGGGTCTCCAGTACAGGAAAGACATCAACATACTGGAGCAAATTCAGTGGAGGCCACCAGGGTAGTTGGGGCTGGGGCATCTGTCCTGTAAGGAGAGGCTGAGGGACTGGGTCTTGTTCAGCCTGGAGATGAGATGTCTTCAGGGGCACCTAGCAGCAGCCCCCCAGGTGCATATGAGGAAGTCCTTGAGAAGATGGAGCCAGGCTCCTTATAACAGTGCATGGTGGGAAGACGAGACAACAGGCACAAGACATCTTCCCATTGGATATAAGAAGAAAATTTTCCCCAGGAACACAGTGAGGCAGTGCCACAAGCTGCCCAGGGAGGTTGTGCAGTCACTGTCCCTGGAACTTTTCAAGACCCAACTGGGTAATGCACCAAGTACCTGGTCCGAGCTCATAGCTGAGCCTACTTGGAGTAGGAAGTAGCACTAGAGACCTGCTGAGGTCCCTTCTGCCCTGAATTATCCTGTGATCCTAAGCCATGATTCTATGATCTTGAGGCAACGACACCTCTCTGCAGGCAAGGGGATGTGGCACTAGCAGGCGCGACTCCCTAAGAGCAGCCTATCCTGACTCACAACTCCACTTGCCCCATGGCCTCATGGGCACATACCTCCATTAAGTGACAGGATGTGACATGTGGCCTAATGCGCATGTCAGGATGCCTGAAAATGAGGAGGTCTGAATGATGATTTTATGTCTACAAAGAAGCACCAGCAGGACAGCAATTTACATAATAACCACTTCCTAACGACTTAGTAATACCAGCCAGAATTGTTGAATTGTCCAAATCATCATATTGGGTTGTGAGTATTTTACTAGGAATAGTTTAAGAAGGCAAATGTAACCATATTTCCTAGCTGTAGGTGTGCACAGGGTAATGGAACTGAAGAGGGCAAAGTCATGGAGAACTGCTGAGGAGCCCAACTTGAGCAGCCTCTTCCCTCACAGTGCAGCGAGCTCCAGCCTTGGCACAGACGGCGCAACCATCAGGTGATAGAGTCCACAACCTCAGACCCCCAAAGAGCCAAGCATTTGCATCCGAGGATGCAGTTACATGCCCACCACCACGTACTCTTTTCCAGGCTAAATTACAAACCCTGTTCTAACGTTTCTACTCTTATGTTATATGTTTCAGCCCTAGATGTCTTAGGGGCTTATAACTCCTGGACTTAGGTATCAATGACATAACCAAAATATAGATATACCGATGGGGGGAAAAGGCAGAGTAGTCCAAAGTATTTAAGCAATAGGAAATAAAAAATCCAAGCCATTATTTATGAATAATTAAATAAATGATGATACAACCTAAAGTAATTTTATTATAAGAAATGGCACGACTGTTTTTTGGAATACATCAGCACTTTTTAACTGCTGAACATTTGGTATTCATTTGGCATCCACAATGTTGTATAGCTCTGTTGTTTTATAGCGTACTTCTCTTCTTTCCCTTTGTGAAGCTTTTGTTAAAACCTGAGACTGTGTCCTGTAACATCTACCAACCTGTAAAAAAGTATATGAAGTAGAATTAAAGACCACGTGTTTAGTGTATTCTAGGAATCTGAAAGGTGAATGGAAAATGGTTACCAGATGTGTCACTATTTCAGTATTTTCTTTAATTTTTGTGTAGTGTCAGAAGTGTGAGATACCCCAGAAGGAAATTTCATATTGCGTGTGAAATAACTTGCCCAGAAGGGATAGTTCCCATTGACCTTTCTTAAACGGCAACTGGTTCATGCCCTGAGTTGTGAGGGTCATTTTGCAGCCTTCAAAACTAAAAAAAAAACCTCCTCTAAGTCAAAAGAGAATATTCCTGGCCTGATCCGTTGTCATTCCTCCTTTTTTGCCAGTTACAAAACACAGGTATTGTGAAAGTGCGTAATCAGAGAGGAGATGTGATAAAAGAAGCCATAGGAAGGTATTGGGAGCTGTCAGGCTGCCAGGATGGCCCGGGACAATGGGGGATGACAGGGCTGGGCCTGGCAGCCCGTTCTGTCCCACCGGCAGAGGCCAAAATCTCCCGGGAACCAGGGCTGGGACCCGGCCGCTGCCCTCAGCGCCCAGGAGGCTCTGCCCATGGGCGCCCAAGGAAGGGGCTGCCCACTCTGCACTGGCCCTGGGAGGGATAGCTGGGTCATACATGGTAGATGGTAAAGCCTCATCACTTGCTTAATTCTTTTTTATTTTATTTCAAATAAATGCTGTGGAACATCAATTTTTCAAGGTCCCCACATACAGGTATAGGCTAAATGATGACAAGCTCACATTTATATATCCTGGAGAAGTGATCAGTAGGTGTCTAGGTGGCATTATGGAAATACGCCATCATGCAAATATTGTGGAAAACCATTCTGCAGAGTTATTATTTTCAGTAGATCACTTGTTTAAAGACCACCATTTTGCGTATTTTAAATATGATGTATTGATTCTCAGCTGGTTTGGGCTGTCTTCAGTTATCTTCACGAAAAATTTCTTAGGGAGGAGGAGAAAATGATTTGGTTCCCCCCTGCCTTTTTCATTAATTTTGAACAGATGTAAATGACTACAGGTTCAAAGGTCATTTAAAACTTTGATAGCACTTTCAAAGTTTGATAACACTTTGAACCAGTGGGGAAACCAACTGCATTTCAGCTGCTCTCCTTTTGGTGCTTCCCTCATAGAAAATATGAAATACCTTATCCTTTTACATTTAGGCAAAGGTTACCTCAATTCATCAAACACTCATTATGAGGTAACAATATGCACAGGTACATCTGCTGAGTGCATTGCAAGGCAAACACTTGGTTATCTCTTAGTAACTTCTTTATATGTTCTTACCCTTTTCCATCACTTGATTTTATTGCCAGGTATCGCTCAGTAATGGAGATTCTTTTCACATGGGTAGCACAAATACAATGAACACTTGACTTAAGAGGAGGTTTCCCAAGCCTGCAGGACCATTGAGTTGCTAGAACATTGGCACATAGAGGCAGCTGTGGCTCTTCCGTACCTGTGCCTGACCTGGCTGAGTTTGCCTGTGGGGAAAGGGCAGGTATCACAATATTTATGTTCTTCCTTCAAGTCCTTATGTTGTTGTTAGATGTTTTCTGTGTGGGAACACCTGGCGTTTTCTTCTGTAACAGCATCTAACTTCACAGGAAATATTCAAGGGATCATGGAACCATATATTCAATATACTGCAACCTAAACCATGATTACTATCTGATGTATAGCTGTTTTAAACATTAATTTGTCTTGGAAAGAAGCTTTTCAGCCTTTACATTTTTAATAGAGTTCTTTATTTCCTTTTGTAAAAGTGAACGCAAGTATAAAGTTGAGCTAATATGGGCAGACTTTATTTGAATAAACTGGTATTGCTTATACTTCAATTATATATATAAATACAACACCTCTAACAATATTGTGGCTGTATCCTTTACTATATACTCTCAGGGTGAATCACAGCCCATCTGTGCCTCAGTCTTCCAGCACATACAATGGAGATAATAAATCCTGTGCTGATTCATGAAGTTAATGAAAAATTAAGACTGGCTGATTTTTGGGCAGGAATGTGAAGCGTTGCGAATTTGTTGCTACTAATATGAAATTAAAACCTATGGAGTCATTTTGATGCCAACAGTTTGAATGTGAAAAATTCACAACAGTTTTACTCTGTATCTCTGAATGTGTATGGCTGCATGGCACAGTACAGCGCTACCATGAATAAGAGAATTTAAATTCAAGAAAGGAATCTTAGCATATGGATCAGCTTGAGTTAAAATAACTATGTCCCATCAGTTAATGCAGCTATGTTTCTTGCAACATGCTTTCTCTCCTGACCCTGAAGTTTGTGTGGACATGCTTTATAGTCTTCTCTTCATTCCAAAATTTTATTCTTGGGATACCTCCCCAGTGCAAGGCTGAAGAGGGCCAGGGGGCCCGAGGAAGATCCAGCTGTCTGCTCTGATTAATGGTTAGTTCACGCCCTGGTTCTTTTTTTCTTTCCCAGAAGGTCTCTCCAAGACAACAGCTAGGTTTTGCTTTGGAAATAGTCCAGTCTGAAGGTATTACACACCATTTTTTGGCTTCCGCTGTCCTTCAGCACTCTTCCAACATGGGCATTTGGATCTTTGAACATGCACATCACACAACGCAGTTCCATGCTCTGAAAACAAGGTATTGCTGGGTTACAGCATAGTCTACAGGTTGTTCTTGATACTTTGAACCAAAACATACTCAACACTAATAATGTATTAGGTGTGCAGGGCCAGATGACGAGGCCTCAAACCCCTCCACCAAGTGCTGTGAGGTGTGGATGTGACCAGTTTGCAACAGGGTGGGTATTTCTCAGCTGTCTGGATGTGAGCCAGAAGGTAATGTTCATCTTGCATTTAGCAGAGCAGACCTTGATCACTGCGAGTGCTTCTGACCCAGGGGTGGGTTGGCTCTGCTCTGCCACTCCAGAACAGTTGTCTTCCTTCTGTGTAGCCAAACCTTTGCTTTGGCACATTTTTCTTTCTCTTGTTTTTCTCAATTACTTTTCTGTCCTTACTCTTGCTTTTCTTACTGTTTATACCTTTTTAACACCGCTGACCACAGGAACACAGAGTAAAAGTACACCTTATATCTGCCACCCAAGTCAAAGTGGATGTGTACACTTGTCTGCTGTCTGTATTCTCATTTCTAGCTCTGCTAAAAGCCACTACTAATGCAGAGAGGGAGAGCAGATGGCTTTCAAGGAGATACCAGCCATTTAAAAATAATGGCAGAAGCATTTTTGAACTTGGGAGTAAGATGGAGTGGATTAATGCCATTTTTCCTATTCCCTCACTACTGCCATTCTCTCCCAACTATTATGACTTACCTTAAAAATAATTCAGGGAAGCTTTCTGATTAATCCATGCCCTTTTTTGTATAAGGACAATCAAGATTCCTTTTCTAGTGCAGAAAGTGTTTGCTGGGGAGTGCTTAGCTCTTGTATCAGTCTTGTACTTAAAAACTTCCAATTTATCTTCCACCTCTGTATTTTAAAGTAAGTGCCCTGAAAAGGACAGAATTAAGCAATAACAAATGGCGGTATTTTTTACATCAGGTTCAGTGCACTCTCTTATTCATGTCTGTGTTACTCAGTGATTTGCTTTTCTGAGCTGCCATGAACATTAAGCTACTGTGGATTTTGTGGTCTTGAGGTTAGTAGCTTCTTGGGAGCAGAGCAAAGCAGAGTGTTAAACTGTACAGCAGATTTTATCTGTCAAGTTTTATTTTTGCCATGGCAGAAAACTAGCAAAATCCTTTTTCCATTGGTACTTCCTTTGGTCTGGCTAAAAGAGATTACCGATGAGGGAAAAGCAAATTTCCATTCTTCTGCACATCTGCTGAAGGTCCTTCCCTGCCTAGAGGACCATGGTTCAGCCACAGACATGGGAATGAACAGCGTGAAGCATGATGGGTCTTGAAACGTCTCTAGGTGACAGAAGCTGGCTGTAATTCTACTTTTTTTAAGTAAGGACTGGTTTGATTTTTGGTGCTTGACTTTGGAAACAGCCAAGCAAACAAAAATCTGACTGTGTCCTATGTTTGTGTCTGTTCTATAACGATATGTAGGAAAACTATGTGATGTCTTCTATTTTCCATTTAAGAAAACAGAGAAATTATTTAATCCCCATATAATCTCTCATGTCTTCTATACAAGAAAACGATTTTAAAGAAATGAGATTGTTTTTCCTTTTTTTTTCTCATGGGAGCAAGTAATAGTTCTGGACAGACAGTGAGTACTTTGGGTAGAAAGCCTCATTTTACTGTTGTTATTTAACTAGGATTTTGTGATTTTATTTGTGACTTTGAAGGCTTGGGGTGGAAGGGAGAATGAGATAGCCAAAGCAGGACCAAAGGTCACGTATATTGACCTTTGTGCATTCTTATCCAGGTATGGCTGAATTCATTGAATTTGCTGGTCAGCTAATTAGCACCTCAGGTAGTCTATGAATACCCGTTGAGGTAAGGAAATGGGCAATAGCTACAGAGAAGTTTGGGCAGACTCCTGATTACCTGGAACCTCAATAGTGCAAATGGGTACTTTGAATTTCCTTCATTTTTAAAGGATTTCCATAGATCTCATGTGAATTAAGTACTTACCTATGCCAATAGAACAGTCAGCTATTGTATGGCTGGGTATTATTGTTATTTTTGGCATAAACGTAAGCAAAGCTCATGGACAGTTCAGACTGGGTTAATTTGCATGCTATCTGGAACATCAAAAGATCAATCAGTTATAATAATCAATGTTTGAAAGATACAGTATAAAATACAACATCTGGAGCTGCAAATACATACAGAACAGTGAAAACTTAGTTTTACCTGCAAATTCATTTTTTCTGAGGTAATAAATTTAAGAATTCTAATATATATTCTGGCAGAAAAGCTGTTGATGACAGAATTCTCTCATGTTTTAAATAACATGGGTGGCAGAAGCAGAGAGAAAATACACACTTAAGTGATGCTTACAATATTTTTTGAAAAAAATCAGTTATGCCCGCTTTGCTAAACTGTACATTTTATTCCCTGTGGAAAGTTAGTCTGCCCGGTCTGACCAGTAGCTGATAGGTGACTTCTTGGATATTTGCCAACATGCATTCACAACATGTAGCTGTGTTTTGCAAGTATACTACATTTATTATTTCTGATTAAAACTTAACCACAAATTGCAAAATAATTAAGCAAATGCTTTGTTTTGTCCAGAAAGTAGTTAAACTGCATGCTTTGTATGCAGATAGAAAAAGGAAACGTGTGGAAGAGTTCTTAAGTACTCCATAGCCTGATCTCCTCAGAAAGACTAGATGAAGAGTCATAGACTGTGTGCTCAAAACCTGAGGCACACTGCATTAATCTTTTGTCCTGTTTGCACTTGTTCACCGGACGCTTGGTTTAGATCCGTGCAGGTTAAGCGTTTGTGTAAAAGCTTGGAGAATGGGGACACTGAAACTGAGATTCATCTTGCCATACTTCAGTCACCTAAAAGGTGCCTAAGTTTAAGACAAGTGTCTTAAGGCTCCTGTGGTAATTAATGACTTGGAACCGGTACTTCCAGAGTGCGATCTTACCCAAAGGGTAGTTGGTTAAGAGAGGTCGATGAATTAACTGTAGAGTGAACAATTAACTGTTAGCTAACAGTGGGTGAAAAGAAAGTCTCTCTGTCATCAGCTCTTCTGCATGTGAACAGCTTCGAAAAATGGTGTAACACGTCCCTGTCTTATTCCCATTGTCCGTCCATGATTTTTGGACGATGCTGTATATAGATATACCCGAATCTTTATGCGAGTTGTATGCATCATGCTAACAACGGAAGCCAGATACGCACTTGCAAAATCCAAGAATTTCTGAAAGAATTGTGTGTACTACCCCAATGGTACCTAACTTCTTCCACCGTGGACCCACCAGGGCTCAAGAATGTAGTAGTGAGTGGCATGATGGGTTAAGATCGTTCTTCTGCAGATTGTTCTGAGTCTGAGTTCTGCAGTCTCAAGGCAGGACAAAACTTGATACTGTCCTCTGAGGAGAAAGTAGGCAACAGCAATTTGGAACAGTCTCGGATATCTGAAGTACTATGTTTGCAAAAGATACTTCTTGGAATTTATAAAACACATACAATATATTCACAAGTCTGTCCAATAGGGAAATTTTATTGTGGAAATGAACTGTGCTATTTTAGAGCTTATTTTTATAATAACATCACCTTACATTAATTAGCATAGTGACAATGCAACTGTTTTACTATGTCAAAAGCTGTTTATCTCTACAATATTCCACTTCTGACCATATTCCATACGCACTTTCTATTCTACATCCTAGCAACGAACTGTCGCTCAGACTATGCATTACTGGCAGTGCAAATAAATGTATTAAATCCAAAATACAGTAGAAATATGGAGTCTTGTAGGATAACTTGTAAAATGAATAAGAATTTAAAAGTAAAATGTGACTACAGAACTGTTTGCCATTTCACCAACCTAAACCTTTGTGTTAGTGCATAGAGTTGCTACCAAGGTAATTGTAAACCAGGCCAGTGCTTTTAAACTGAATTAAAACTGTATGAATGGTCATCAGAATACAATAAATTTACACCAGTCACGCTCAGAGTGGTTGTTCTTAGATGCTGAAGGATATGCTGTGATGGAGAAATATGCATTGTTCAGTGCTTTGTTTAACATGTTTGCTTTTTTCCTCACAGTACAGTGCTGTGGATACAAATCCTTTATCTGTGTATATTATGCAGCCCATCTGGAACAAAATTATTAAGGTAAGAATTTTATTTAATAGAAATATCACATGATAACGTAAAAATTTGTTCTGAATGCAGACTATATTTTCATTTAAAAAACCATATTGATTAATAAATCTGAAATTAAGAAATCTGTATAAAAGAAAAATGTTACAGGATATAGGTATATTTAAGATGATTATGGATGGATTTTGGGGTGGGGTGTGGTTTTTTGGGTTATTTTTAGAAAACCAAGGTGATGGGGTTTTTTTTCTGATCTTTATATAAGAGGCATCCATTTCTTTTTTACATCTTTCATTATTATGTCTTTCATTAAACAGCTTTGTAGACATTGAAGGGTTTACTTAGTACAAATTATTTTTGTGCAGCATATGCCGCCTAACAACAGCATGGCTTTATCTCTGTGCTGTGCACATGAATTTATGCAAGTGCTGTCTCATTTTCTCCCAAGGGTACTTGCTCGAGGGAGCGAGGCATTTCTTTAAGAAGCTGAAAATGAGAGCGGTTACCATGATCACCGTAACGATTGGAAGATGGCATCTCTTGAATGCATTATGATCTGCAGTTTTTAAAAATAAAACTGCTCGCAATTAGTTTTGCTGCTGTTGGCAAAAAAAAAGGCTGTATTTCAAATAAATTTGAACTTTATTGATCTCGAAGGAAGCAATGATTTCTGCATCTGTAGAAAATGGAAATCTTTAGATCGAAGCAGACTGGAAAACAGACCATTATGCAAACAAAAGAGGATGAATGTGGTCAGAGTGCTATTGGATCTGCCATCTTTGGGTTCTATAATTCAGGTATTGCTTATGCTTGATATAGCAGGAAAATCATAATCACTCGTTCATAACCTCAATGTAATTTCATTAAAGTGTTTATTGTAGAACCATCAAATAGTTTGGGTTGGAAAGGACCCTTACAGGTTGTCTAGTCCAGTCCCACTGCAATGAGCAGGGATGTCTTCAACTAGATCTAACTTCAGAATTGAAAAACAACCTGAACATGGTATGAGAAAAAACCAATTCAAAGATGGGAAACTGAATTCAGTAATTTGGTTCGGAAACTCTGTTTCTGTTCCCATCAGAATATCGAGGAAAGCAAGGAGGCAGAAAAGCCCCCCCAGCACCCTGGAGTCCCGAGGGCGAGATGAGCAGAGGCTTTACTTTGCACTTTGGTTTACGCTTTCACTTTGGTTTAGGAGGTCCATGGGTATTCATCTGCAGCCATTGAAGGCAGAGTATTAGCAAAAAACTTCCTTTGGAGACAAGTTCTTCTAATTATTTTTTTTCTCATGATTTTTTTTAAATTAATCATTTTTTAAACCTCCTTAAAATTTAGCTGAGCGTGATTTTGTTCACTTCTTGCTGGAGGGGAACCCAAACCAGAGCATAGGACTGCAAACCTGTTCCAAAAACTGGGAGATCTGAGTACAGAAGCAAAGACCGGAGCAGGTGCTGCCTGTACGTCGGCATTTTGTTCCGTTTGAGCCCTGAAGATAGAGCAATGAATGTTCTGGTTTGCCTTCTGATGCAAGAGTGTTACAGGATAATTCTCAGTGATGCATCACCAACAATTAAAGGGAAATTATATTGCTCCCAGCTTTTGTAGAAGTGGTCATTCTAACGTTAAAACATACTGCCAGGTAAAAGCAGAGTCCTGCCAAGGAGCTGGGAATGCACAGCTGCAAAGGGGAAAGCAGTATGTATGTAATAGAGATTGCAGCAGAGCAGTAGAGTCCTCTTGGCTGCTTCTAAAGGTAAAAATGAGAACTGAGGGAGCGCCAAACTTATTTGCCACAATTTAACTGTTTGTAAAATATTAATAGGGCCTGAGGTTGCTAGAATGGTTGGTTGTGTTCCTGGCTAGGTACTGAATCTCAGCGTGGCAGTAACTGTTGCCCCAGACTCAGTCCAAGAAAATTCTCCTCATCTTTTCACCAAAAAGTACTGGTTTTGCTCTTGAATTGTAAGTAAAACTGTTATCGTAAGGAACGTGACCAAATCTTATTTTTAGAAGGAGAAGCATTGAATGCATTTACTCATAATTGATGTTATTCTAGCTTGTACCTGTTGTGTGCATTATAACTGGGTTATGAGTGTGATCTAGAATATGAACTTCAATGATCTAGCATATAATATTGAATTTGCATTTTACAGAAGATCATCTTGTTTCTATTTAAATAGAGCAGTGCATTGAGATAGGGAGATATAGTATAGCTGGGATAATTTTTTAAGAAGAAGAAATATTGCATCTAACCTGGTCAGTCAAAATTGGGCAGTACAAGTGTGCTTCTTGATGACTGGGAAAAGTAATTTCTCTCAGTTCAGACATCCTAATACATCAGTTTGCATAAGATGGCAGACAGATATGAATCAATATTTTTTTAGTTTCTAATCTGGTGAAAATAAGCATTCCACATGGAGTATTTTTAACAGATTCTAGAGGAGTTTAAAAAAACACAACACCCACACTAAATTTCACAGAGCCAAGCAAATGAAAAACCCCTATGAGAACAGAGACTTGGGATTTACGTCTGGCCTTTCATGTGTCAATTTAGTCCTAATGGCAACAGAAGTTTCTCTGTATTCCATAACACATAATTCATTGTGAGATGTGTTTCTTGTGTTGTGAGAAGCTAAGGAGAGCCTGACATTAGAGAATATGTAGGAGTTTATGAGCCGGGATGTTGACATACGTAAGAACTGAAAACATATTGTCATAATCCAGCTTATTAACCTGTGATGGGGACATTAGGAAAGCAAAAAAATTGTGCATTTAGGTCAGAAATTCACCTGTGAATCCTGACAATTACCTTTCTCGCTTTCCTCTTCCGAGGATGTTTTTCTTATGCACTGCATGTATCATGTGCCTGTGTCAGTTTGTGAGTGATTTTTGGATATATGTGCTTCAGAAACTTGTTGAAGCTGATGCTAAAACAGAAGGGTAGTGCTTCATGCCTGGATTCTGTAAGGGGCTTGAAGTACTCTGAGATACTCCTGTCCATGGCAGCTTGTACACATTGTGTGTAACTATAATAATACCTATATGAAACTACAGAGTAGCAGCTAACTTTCTCTCCATCTTATTTAAAACTATTCTGATTATGCAACTCTATACATTTATTCTTAAATGAGTAATTAATTCAATGCTTAGTCCTTTTGCCTATAATTAAGATTTGTATTTTATAATAACGCACAATCATGTGCTCTGTGACAGATAATGGATAGTATTACTTAGCTGCTGAATATTCCTCCTCTATTTGTATTCATGAGAAATCGCATTTGTGCAGCACAATGAGAGGAAAAGGAGGAAATCCCACTGGGATACACAGGTGTATGCCAGCCCCATTGAAGTCAATTAACACCCCACNAACTTTGATTTTATCACTAAAATTGCACATGAGTAGAATTTTAGTGGTCTCAAGTGACCTAGTTAAGGAATATTGTAAATTTGAACAGAGCTTTATGTCATATAAATATGTGTACTTTGGTGTTTATTATCCAAATATTTGATATATTAAAACATTGGCTGTAGCTTTTAGCATGAATGGCTGTAGACCCGTTAAAACAGGAATCAGGTAGTATTTTGTGGAATGAAAAGGTTTTTTGAAAGGTTCAAGCATACAGTGGTTTTGCCAGAGAGCAGACGTGATTCTCCCCAGTTGCACCTCCAGTTGTGTTAATCATGTAGCACATTGATGTATTAGACTTCTACTCTCTGTTAATTACATAGTAAAGATTGCAACATATCTTTCTCTACTGGTATACTCAGGCTGTGTTTTTCCAACATATGTAATAAGTTAGTCTTTAACACCCTGTAATTTTTGAATTGTGAAATAAGGTGATGGTAGCGCAATGCCAACTGAGAGAATAAAGGGCATTAAGTATAACAAAAGGGATTTTGCAACTGGAGTACTTTCCAAATACCTAGACAGATTAGGTTTGTTAGGGATCAGAAGAGCATGCGTAGGGGTTTAACTGCAGGAGAGGCTGTTTTCCTGAGGATAGGTCTCCTGTGACTGCTTTTCATGTTGTGTCTGCTAGCCAAAGGGACTGCAAGTATAGCAGCATGCATCGATGGTTTCCTTCTGGAAATACATGCTAGCAAGAAAGTGAGTTAAAATAGTGTCTTCATTTTTGCACTGTGTAAGCATAAATTATTTCCTGTAATAATAAAGTAACTTAATAATGACATTTTGACTATTGAGAATGATGAACCTAATTAGAAAGCAGACATTTGTGGCGCCCTGCTTTATTTAATAGCCAACAATTATTATGACTCATACAGGAGAAATTGGTCATTTTAAAACAGTACGTTGGATGGCATCTGTATATCCATGTAAACAATTCATCCACAGGTAGTCTTAATGCACTGGTTTGATCTATACTTTAGATTAAAAGAGACCACTCTAGAATTTCTTCAGCTTCTGTCCTCCTCCTTTCATGTAAGGTCATAGACATCAGGCAAATTCCGCAGCAGGTGATTATTACCAGGCCTTTGTCTTACTAAGTTTCTGCATCCCCAGGTAGCAAAATTAGGAGATGTGCTGCTGTCGCTGCATGCTGAGCGTGCCATCAATTTAGCAAGAGGGACCATGCAGTGAAGGGTTCCTCCTCAGATGTTCTCCTAAAGGAGCTTCAGGGAATATCTGCTGTCACTTGGTCTTAGGGATTTAGGATCCATCATTCAGAATGATCGATATGTTAAAATTTTTTATTGTAGCTGTATGTATTCCATGATGTATTTGAAATACTGTAAGAGCTGACATACAGTCTTTTAACAGTAGTGATAAAATCCTGATCATAAGGAAAACAACTATCAGATATTTTTCACAATGTTATTAAAAAAAATAATCTAAGAATTATAACTGAAAGATATTCAGGAATTTTCATCTGTGTTTTGAAAGTTTACAGTGTACACTGTACAACATCAGTTGCTCAGTTTCTCCTGAATATTATTAATTGTTTTATAGTAGAAAAAGAGGATCTAGTCTGGATAATCAACGAGTCCAAACATTCATATTTTATAGGCAAATTTTTCATGTAGTAATAGGATAGAAGAAATGTAAGGCTGTATATACATTAATATGTATTCATCTGTCTGTCCATCTAGCTTGTCCAAAGAAATTAACAAAACATTTGATTTCAAAACTGTTATTAGTCTCTGAAATTGCTTAACTTCTTTTTCTTTAATATTGTTTTGTAATATTTTATAGTGCCAAAGTACTTTATGTACATTTTCAGTCCTTAGACACTCCAAAGAATTTGGCTATATACCTCCAATATTTTTATATTTTGAATATATTGATACTGTGTTTGAGTGATGGTAGTGGTTGATAATTAGTATTTCTGCAAATACATTTGGTCTAAAAATCACATAGAAAACTGTGTATGCTATTTCTGAAAATATTATGGAGAAACTGTGTTACTTGGGAAGACTGTCTGTAATCTATGACTAAAGAGGGAGACCCTGCGGAAAGTCACTATCTAGAGAAGTAGGGAGCTGCTTGTAAGAGGGAGATCTTCTGAATCCAAAAGTGTAATGCACTCAGTGTCTGATTTTGTTGATTTTTTGAGTTGGAAATTATAGATGTATTTTAGAGGAAGAAATGTCCTTGTTATAGCATGGGAATAGAATTCTTAAAAAAAACCTGCCACGTGGATGCTGAATTACCACACTGGGGTGCTGCAGTCTTCTTTCAGTTGTGATACACACAATCACGAAAAGCTTCCCTTGGTGGGTGGGAAAATAAGGATAGTGTATAACATAGGAAATGACATTTTTACTGCAGTCACAAAGATCAGGCAAAAAAATTATGTTTGAAAATAAATTTCAGAAATGAAAACTGTATTTTAATTTGAAAATGGGAAAATATGCACAAATCTGAACATTGCTGATGTCATATACAGGCTTCTGCTTTCCTGATAAAAAATATAAAATATTTCATTAAAATAAGGCTTACAATTTGAAATATAATTTTTATTAGATTTTTTTTCTTTCTTTTTTAACAGATAGTGCCTTTGTGGATTGCCCCTAACCTGTTAACGTTCTCTGGATTTGTCATGATTTTAGTTAATTATTTGCTAATATCTTTTTATGACTGGGACTACACTGCCTCAGGTAAATATCCTCATATTATAATTTTTCAGAATTGGTGAGCTGCTTATGTCATACTTCTGAATGGTAGGGGGAGGTATCAGGTACTTGAATCTTCTGCTCATTCCCTTATTGAGGCTCCACGCGCATATAGGAGGGTCTGACCTCACACATGGCATTATAAATTTATATCATGCTATTGAAAAACCTTATTTAATTTCATCCCTAAGCATGGTTTTCAGCATGTGCTGCTTGAAGTCTGTGATAATATCTCATTTTAGTTAAAGTGTATTTCAGGATTTAAATACACAGCCAAAACCCACCCTAATGTTCTTCATAAAATTTTCATTGGTTTCACATTTCCCAATACCTAAATTAATTAACTCCCCTTTTATTACTCCGTACCCCCCGACATTCAAGACTGCTTCTAGACAAAGAAATAGTTTTTAAACAAATGTCTTTTAAAACTATGACTTTCGAAGTCCAAGTCCATGTTTGCTCCTTACGACAGCGCAAGTCAAAATCTTTTTGGAGCTGATTGCTCCTGAGCATAGGGCATAATCAGTTCTCGACTTCTCAAACCAGTTGCTGGAGCCTACAGTAAGCAGTAAGCATCTCCCAGGTGATTAATACATAAAAAGCTTTGCTTTTCTTTAAACAAGACAATTTGGTGAAGCTTTAACACTTTTATTTCCTGAAACAATTACGTCTGGGTGGTTTTGCTGCCTTTAATTTCTTATGTCCGTGGTTAGATTCAGGCGGTAGCCTTTGGCATAAGCTATTTGTCCTTTTGTCAACAATTCTGGAGGCAGGGATACTTGCTGGTGGTTTTGGTTCAAAAATAGTCCTGTATAAGCATTAAGTTTTCAGGACTAGCATGTTGTGTAGTTATCTGGCCTCATCCTTAAACACTTGTTTCTGATCAATGCAGCTGATATTTACTAAATTCTGAAATAAAAGAGCATCCAGCAGAGTTCTTTTAATGCTGTAATTTTGTCTTAATACATTCCCAGTAGAAACACATTGAACTTGAAGACGTTTGAAATGGTGATTAAGTCTGTTAGAGTTGAGGCCTCTATGTGTAGTTTGCAAGCCTCTTCTCCGTTTCACACAAGAACAGTTCCCGTCATTTCTCAATTGATTGAAAACGTTCATGCAACCTAACGAGCCTTTTGAGTATCCTATATCAATCCCATACCTAGGATCAGAAATAAAAGACTTAATTTCCTGGACAGCTGGGTTTCATTCTACAGTTTGAAAATTTGCAGCTAGGAGTCCGGAATTGCCATCTTTTCTTGCAAAGGGGCAAGATGAGGCATTGAGAGAAAGGTGGTGAGGGCACTGCTTTGGCTACCGGCATCTCCCCGGTCAGCAAGGACATGGCTCAGTATCCAGGTATTCCCTGTGTTCCGTGCCGAGCGCCAGGAACCTGAGAGGGCTTTGCATATACAATTGTTTAGTGTCAGTGTAGTCCTTATTGGATTATGTTTTAAGTTAAATAGAACCCTCTTTGGAAAAGGGATTGATTTCTTTAAAAAAGTAAAAATAACCATGGGTTATTGCTATCAGCCGAGCAATAACAGAACTCTGGGTTCTGCCCAATTCAGTTTCCTTTCCCTTTTTTTTTCCAAGGGGGAAAAAAAAAGAAAAGGTGCTGTTGTCTGTCTCAGTCTAAGAACAAAAATTTCCTTTTTGAACCTGTATGGTAAAAGTGCTATACAAACCCTGCATTGGCACTGATAATAATGATCATGCTTGAAAACAACATTTTTTAGTATTTACATATTACATAAACATTAGCTAATTTGTTGGATAGTCTTCCCATGACCTGTGAAAATATTTGCCCAGTTACTATCGTTATTTTGTACAATAGTAGAGTCATTTCAGGACCAAAATCCCTCTACCTTATCTTCTCTCCTTTATGGTATAAACGCATTCAGGCCTGCTAGTTGATTCTTTGATAGGGCTCAGTGATGACTTAAGGTCAGAATCAGCAGTTTCGATCTATTTAACGTAGCGGGCTAATCAGCGGTAGTTTGTTCATATGTATATGCATATCTGGGTGGATTTCTTTGATGTTAACCACTCTTAAACTGACTCACTACCCCATTTATTTCAGGTACCAGTCCTGGACTTGTTCCCACCTGGGTGTGGCTGTTCAGTGCTTTTACCACCTTTTGTGCTTATGCTTTAGGTAAAGTCCAATTAAATCATTTGCATGTCTGACATCTTCATACAGTTTTATCTTCTACCTCACTAGTGCTGATACTGAGACGAAGAGGCATCGTGGATAAATCATTGACCTCTTGCCAAAACAGTTCTCCGAGATTAAGAAAAAAAAAACCCACACCAAAAAACATCCATAAGACTTAAAAACCTCCCAAACAACAGCATTTTTAATTATATATTAGAAGTTCTGTGACTGCCCCTCTTATCCCTCTTGAAAGTTCAAATTGTTTTAGAGGGACAATGGAAATCATTATGCAGCAGCAGTCATTGCTATTGGGTCTCATAAAAACCTTTGGCCCCCAATGACAACAACCTGAGAAGCTCCCTGACACCGGCGTTAGCAGAGGGTGCTTTCAAAGACAGGGAAAATAAAGGGCAAAGCAGAGAAAAAAGAAAATGAGCGTAGCATTGTGTTTTAAACTGTTAGGTGCTTCGGTGCGTATGGCGTGTGTCAGGAGAGATCATAGAATCATAGAATCGCTCAGGTTGGAAGAGACCTTCAAGATCATTGAGTCCAACCATAAACCTATGCCAAAACCACCCCTAAACCATGTCCCTCAGCACCACGTCTACCCATCTTTTAAATACCTCCAGGGATGGCGATTCCACCACCTCCCTGGGCAGCCTGTTCCAATGCTTGATAACCCTTTCGGTAAAGAAGTTTTTCCTAATATCCAGCCTAAACCTCCCCCGGCACAACTTGAGGCCATTTCCTCTTGTCCTATCACTTGTTACTTGGGAGAAGAGACTGACCCCCACCTCGCTATAACCTCCTTTCAGGTAGTTGTAGAGAGTGATAAGGTCAAGATGGTATGAGTGTGGTGAGAGGCCTGAGCTTTTTGAGGAGATGAAGTATCATTTTTGTTGTTGTTTTTCTCCCATAAAGCCTACACCACAGTTTCAGTTTCATATTCCATTTTCACTTTTTATATCATACCACGACTGTATTTTTAGGTGCCTTGCACACTGCTGTGTAGTGGTGTGAAGACACAGACCCAAATTGGTGCAGATCTGGGAGTGAGATGCACATTAGCATGGCTTTTTTGCTTTCTGAATGAGATAACTCATTCCAAACTAGTCTCTCTACAATGTGGTGCAAAAGAGTTAATTTTGGGGGGGACTCAAGGGAGTATATTTACGAGGACTGCGCCGTGCTGTGTAAATGTACCCTCCCTTTGGAGCTAGTTCTTATGCGGCCCTGCGTTGCAGAGCGTAGCCACGCATTTGTGTGCCACACCTGAGATACCTGGGCTAGATAAAAATGTGTTCTAGATGTACGCTGCAGTGTTGTGCAAAGATGCTGGCCACTTTCGGTGTCAGACCCACGCATGTCGAGCCATCTTGATTCACCTGGAGGTATCCCCTTGTGCAGACACCTCCCTCTGCCCTGTAGATGCCTTGGCGCTTCTATTCAAGTGGCGAGTTTGTGCCAAAATTATTTTGTCCAGAATTTCTCTGTGTTTGTACCTTGAAAATCACTGGGACAACCGTCCCTCGAAGCTGACTTCCAGTCAGATTTCCCTAGCAACTCTCGGTAATCATTAGCAGAAGCAGCAGTTTCTTTTGTGAAAACCATTCTTTATGTAATTGCATGGAATTTAATGAAGTGGCTATTGTTTCATAAATAGGAATTACATATTGGAGCTGTTAGTGTATGACACCCCAGAAAGCTCATTGGAAATTCAGCTTCTGAGATTCTTAATGTAGATGTTATTTGCCAGCGAGGCCTATAGTTCCTAAGACTTGGAAGACAAGGAATGTAATGTTGACAGTCTAACCTATAATGAACTGATGTATATGTAGATTTTTGTGTGTGCTGTCCAAGCCACTTCATGAAATATTTAGTCTCAGATTTAATTCTGCATGGCCAAAGTTTTCCCTTTGGAAGGCTGCAAAGAGCCATAATAACTAACCAAATATGCAGCTTTAATCTCTCTCAGCTTCTTTTTAATGACACAGTTACTCTCTCCAAATTCCCTAGCATGCTGCTCTTTTTCCCCCCCTTTGTTAAGGTGGTTTGGTATCTTTTCCCTTTCGGTAAAATGGAATGCTCTTTGCCATTATTTTGAATTCCACTATTTAAAAGTTACATAAACTTTAATAAAGCTGAAGATTTACGAACCTTCATGAGACAAAATCATAATACAAGAATTCTAAAGCAATGGAAGTGTGGGACAATGTATGTCTACTATTGAACGTTTACTATTGTGGATGTGAATGATTTCAAACTGAAACCTAAACCAGAAAAATATTTTCAGTCTCTTAAAAAGCTGAGGAAACCACATGGAAAATGTGGGTAAAGGTTTGTGAAAATCCAATTTTACGTATGTGTTATACAGTTCCTGTATTTTAACCCATGCCCGTTATAATTAGTACTGTATTTCATGACTATTATAAGCCTCTTTTTAGTAAAACTAAACTTCTTGCAAAATGAAAACCACTCTTTCCCGTGATGTGCATATTTTAGTATCTAATGTGGATATTCTTTTGTGACAATCTAAAATAATTTATGAATAGACCGATATTCGTGTTTCTCATTTTTAAAAAGTATCACCCCTGTAACAGAATTTTCTGTGATTTGGATAGATATTCTTGAAATATAGGAGACCACAAACTGTTTAGGGATGTTTATGTATGTGCTAGTTAAGTTTCAGAAGCATCCTTTCACAGACTAAAGAATTTCTACATTTATAGCAACGCTATTCAAGCAACCTCAAGCTTTTACAGTTTTCTTTCTGCGCATTTCAGTAAGATGCTGATGATTCAATG
Organism: Chionis minor; assembly: GCA_013398295.1. Lineage (NCBI taxonomy): Eukaryota > Metazoa > Chordata > Aves > Charadriiformes > Chionidae > Chionis > Chionis minor. The sequence continues at coordinate 172,986 of VZSF01005696.1, forward strand.
GTAATGTTACTGGAGAGAGAACGCAGCTCTAGAAGGGGGCAAAACATATTTGAAATCCTCTATGAGATCTTTAATTTTTTAGAGTTGTGAGAACTGTCTCAAGAGGTTTGTATCTGAGCAGAGGATCTCTCACAGCTGTTCAGGTATTACAATAGGGAGATAGTCTAAAATCTGTACAAAATGAAATCCCATGTTTTGCTCGTTTAGATCCCTGAAGTATATTTACATTAAACAAAACTCAGAGTACTGCCAAATAATCTGGAGAAGTAGCATATGATCTATAGCAGCTGTGGAGTCTTTGGTCTCACTCTGCTGACTTGTCTCTCCAGTCAGTTTTGGGTTACTAATGCTATCGATGGCTAATAATTGTTAGCTATAGTACCATACAAGTAACATTAAAAAAAACCCCCACCTTCTCCATGTTATTGTGAGATTTAGGATATCAATAAGTAATCTGTAAGGTTTGTTCTGTGTATTTTTCCTGAGAGGCTCATCCTGCATATTTACCCTTGATTTTAGGAAGAAAGTATTCCTAAAAGCCTCACCAGCACAGTTTCAATGAAGAGACCAAGGATACGGTTTGACAATACAACTAAGAAAGGTTACAGCTGCCAGACCCCCTTTCTCCTCCTCCTCCCTGCATTCATCACCCCTCCCTTGTGCCATCTCCCTTGCTTTTTGTACCATTCACAGCACCAATTCTGTTCAGTGACCCAGAAGAAAGCATAATGTTTGCTGTCTTTCCAGCAGCTGAGCAGGCTGCAGGTCCCCCCCTGTTCAACAGCAGAGACTCAAACCGTATGGTCCAACTGCATCCTCGGAGTGAGATCCAGAACAGTGTCCGGGTATCTTTCAAGCACTTCAGCGTTAAAAGTGGTGAATACATAACTCACCTTAACTGTAAGGTATTCTTGTCTCCTAGGAGTTCAACCAACAGGCTTTAAAATATCTTACGTAGGCACACAGGCGAAGAACTTCTGTGAAATTTTCTCCTTGAGGTTGCCATTTAACTGTTAGTCATTGTGGCAGTCAGCGTCAGGCAACCTAAATGCCTTCGTGAATCTCCCCCACAAGCAGTCTTTTTGACTCTGAAGTCTCAGAGGCTCCACAACACCAGTGGTCGGGCGAGAAGCCCTACAGACAATTTCCAGCACTTTCACTGAGACACTGATTGCAGTAGCGTGCCTATGGCAGTAGTGAAGTGTATGTGAGGAAAGTGTCCCTTCTGTTGGGCTCTAATTCTTTGTTTCTTTTTCTCTCCCGATCCTTCTAGACTCCATAGATGGGAAACATGCTCGAAGGACTCAGTCCAGTACTCCTCTGGGAGAATTATTTGACCATGGGCTGGATAGCTGGGCTACCTCCATTTTTGTGCTTTCTTTTTTTTCTGTCTGTTCCCGTGACAATGGGAAGACGGGAGTTTCTGTATATACAATGTATATATATTTAAGCATTGTCTTGTTTAACTTTATGTGTTCACACTGGGAGAAATATAACACAGGAGTCCTTTTTCTTCCTTGGGGATACGATATAAGCCAAGTGGTAAGTATTTATCATTCCTGTTTTTGTTTTATTTTTTTAACTCTGTTAGTGTTTTCATAATATTGCAGAAATAGAAAAATAGAGCTCAAGGCAAATGTGTTTTGCCAAGAGTTTGAATGTGAAATAGCATAACCCTAAAAGTAATTCAGAAATATTTCCTGTATTTGCAAAGAAGGGATGTTCTCAAGCAAATTGTCAGCATCAGAGGTTCATTGCCTTTCAGGAAAAAAAAGGGCTTGCAGCATGCCTAGCAGATAGTGCCTGTGAGAATGTCTTTTAACTGCATTTAATTTGTGGTATTAACAAAAATTATTATGCTATCTGAAGCCATAAGCAATTTTCCCACCAACACTAGGTTCTGAAGCGTGAAGTGAATTAGTCCAAGTAGTGTTTATTAACAGTAATTATACAGTTATACCATACTAGACCTTCTCAATTCTACCACCTCTTACATCAAATGTGGTAATGGAAATAGCACTGTAACTATACAGTGAGCATTAACTGTTGTCAAGTGAGTTTTACCCTTGACAAAAAAGTCAAAGTCATACCGTTAGAGGTTTCCTCTCTGGGAATGGCATTCAGTAATGTGAATTACATATCAGCCCACAGCCATTCCCTGGCTGAGTTCTTTCTTCACCAGCTTACAGCCCTACCTTGAGGTGGATCTCTCCAGAAACATGCCCAGGGCACCACGGTGAGTGGTGGCCTCCGTGCACAAATGGCAGCAGCAGTAACGAGTTCACTGCACTGCCAAGGGCCCAGTGCTGGGATTTCTGGGCCGGCTTATCTATTTCTTAGATAGCCAGGCTCTTGCAGCCTGGAGAGCACAGTCCCAGTCTTCTGAGCTTCCTGTCACAGGCATGAGATGAAAAGTACAGCCAAATATACATAATTGAAAAGAAGTTTGACAAATATTCAAATATATGTTTTAATGGAAATATAGTATTTGAATTAATGGCTGCAGATGTATTGCTGTAAACATAATCAGAATCCAGTGGTTTGAGAACAACTTGGAGACAGTGGTCCAGCTGTGATGCATCTGTTTTGTCCCCTAGAAAATAGATTCTGGGGGAAGAAGTTGGCTCAGAACTAAGACATTAGGCAGCCAGCTGGTCCGCAAGTTTCAGCCATGTCTGTGTAAGGCTTCTTAGTGAAGTTCTTCCAGCAGGAGAGGAATAGCTATGTTCAAACCAATTTCACTTGTTGCTTAGATGATCACTGCAGATACACATGTGAATGTGTAGAAAGTTCTTTTGGGTTGTTACAACGTCCAAATGGTATTAGTGGTAAAATCTGTGAGTAGGTATCAACTAGCGGAGCAGTACTGTTAACTCTGTCAGTGCCTTTTAGTGACCTATGCCTCTGTCACTGCTTTCCCATCTGGGAACTGATGGTAATAACATTTCCCTGCCTGACAGATGTGGTGAGGCTGAATTTCAGTAAAGTTTGTAAACTGCTTTGATTAACTTGGGTGCAAGGTGCTAACAAGTACTATTTCCTGTTCCCCTCTGATGCTGAATTGCTGTCCTGCCTGCTTGCTTTTGAGTAACTTTTGTGATGATTTGCGTACAGTCAAAATGATAAGCATGTAAATGTAAGGATTTTTTGGTGCTGTATAGCTTAATCGTCAGCAGCGGTGGAAGACCGTGCTCTTGAAATGTCTGTATGTCAGTTTTCCCATCTGTAAAAATTAGCTTTTGTAGTTGTGATTGCCTGTGAATGAAGACAAGAGAGGATTTGTAGATCAAGGTAATATTTTTTCCATTAGTCCAAACTATATTTCATGCACACCAGAAAGTATATAATGTATTTTATTCCAGCTGTACTAACTAGTCTAGTAAAAGATCTTAACTCCCCTATGAATGTTGCCTTTTGTTTTGTAAGCCCATTCAGCAAATTTTGTACGATGTGTGCACTATTAAAGGTAGCTTTTCATGTCCAGATGCTTGGAGTAGAGGATACTGAGGACATTAGCAAACGGCTGATGATGAGTAAGAGAGGTAACGCTCCCCTTGCTGGTTTTTTCCCCACCACTTCTCTGCCAGATATTTCCACAGTCACAATCGGAGGCAGAGAGTGCAGAAGCACTCGCAGGCTGCTTTCAGACTGATTCCCGGCATTCAGTTCACTGTTTCCTCCGTGGCATTTCTAGATGGATTGCTGCACAAATGTGCCTCTCTTCAATAATTTCACCAACAACATGATGCTATTACATTGGCATCTCTCACATTCAGGTGGTCTAGTCCCCTGCTTCTGCTCTCAAAATTTATGGTAGCCAGGAACTTTGGACTTTCATTATCACCACAAAGCTCAGGAAATGCAATAATTAATGTAAGTATGCAAATAGGTAACTGTTGACCTTAATGAAAGCTGAACTGGCACATAGCTCCCAGGATGCTGCTGCTGAGTCAGCTCCACTGTATATAAACACAGGCAGCCCCGCTCCCTGGCTCTCTGTTGGCTGTGGTATAAAAAGAGCTGCTGTTCCTCGTGAAAAAATGCCTCCTTATAAACAGAGAAATTTGTGGGAATTATGCAGATCGCATTTTTCTGCAACTTGATGACTCATCAGAATTGGTAACCTAATTACGCTAGCTGGGCTGTAATTGGCACTCCAATTAGCTTTGATTACAGCAGAGAGCCATTTATAGGAAGCTGCGGTTTGTAAACTTGAGAAATGGCTGTAATGTGTCTGAGAGATGCCTGGTCAGAGGACTCTTACGTTTGTGGATCCAGAATCAAGGAGGAGGCGTCTGCAGGAGTGAAAACTCCTCCCCTCTCTCCTTCCAGCACAAGGAGCTATCTCCTGCTGGGCAGAAAAAGATGCGGAGGGAGGAGCCTCTCTCCACCATAGCACCCAGGCAGTTTTCATACGCTTTTGAGTAAGTACACCTACTAGAAACCCCAAAAGTCATGGGCTGAAGAGAAGGCTGGAAAAGAAGCCTTTGCTATGTTTTGTGAGAAATTCTCTGGGATACATCTTGTGAAAACAAACACTTTTATTTTTGTCACAAGCCCAACCAAAGAAAGCTAATATCTGCAAATTAAATTTCTCGGAGAAAAAAAGACAAAGCTTTCCTGAGAAACTAAAATTTCAGGCTTCCTGCCATATGTTAATTTCCACAGACATTCTCTTGATTTTTTTTTTTTTAATCTATTTGCCTTCTGAAACATTTAATATTCCCTTAATGAAATACTCCTCTAATCCTGCTGTTGCTTTTCATAAGCCACTGTGGTTGAGTTCGTAGTAGGGGAACAAAATATTCATTCTTCCTTGATACGATGTAGTGATACCTCTGCTTACATTGCTGCTGCCTTAAGCTTAACAGGGAGGTACTCTTTGTGTTCTTAAATGAAAGTTTAATAGTGAAAATATGAGCTGTGTGCGAGCTGGAGAGACCCAGATGATGGCATGCTCCTTCCTCACTCTCCCCAGCCAAGAGGGCAGTCTCCAAAAAAGCACAAAAGCACAAGCAGTAAATGTGAAAGGCAAGAGGCAGCACTCTCTGGCCCTGCCCTAGCCCTGTAAGGAGAGGATGACCAGAAACCCTACGCACAGTCGTGCCTGAAGGTGTGGATGCTTGGACCACAAGCCCCGGGTGTTTGGTTTGAGATGCTTTCCCAGCTGGTCCTGCCCGACGGCTTTGAATGGTCCCACCTGGGCTTTCAGGGAGAACACTCTGCCTGCCTTGAAACTCTCCATAAATGAAGCGTACAGTGCAAGTAGCAACTGAGACATTGTAGAACTCACTTTTCTTCTTCCTTTCAGTCAAAACAGGGGATGGGGTTTTTTGGAGGCCATAGAAATGTTTTTCTTTTGATAAGCAGTTTACAAAACTCATGCCAAAATATGTTTCATGACTTTTTCCTGGGAAGTACTGCGGCAGTCAGTGTTTCAGGAACCACTAGAGAATTCCTGAGCAATGCAAGTGCACAACACATCTTTAAAAAACTTCTGTCTCTTCTGAGGGGAAAAAATAGAAAAGTCTCTATTAAAAAGAAGAATGAAGATGCAAATGTGTCGACCTTCGATCACGTTACTGGGATTCAGAATATTTTTTATTTTAGTTTAAAAGATGTTAACTTTCAGAGTTTTCCTATGAAAATTTGAAATGGCTGTGGAAAGCATAGCCTGTCTTGTGAAGAAACAGTATTGATTATTATTTAGTTCCAAAGGTAGGAGAGCAGTGGAATTGTGGAAGTACAAGAAGAGATAGTGGTGTGGAACCAGTGCTGGCCAAGCCATGGTGTCTGCTTCCAGCTGCCTCCCAACACAGCTGGAAAACCCAATTCAGGATTCAGTTATCTGAGGGAAACCCTACAGTGTATCCACGTGAAATGTAAAGGGAAGAACCTGCAGTGTACAGGCTCTTTCTGCAGCAGATTGCTTCATTCTTAACCACTCAAATACGGTTCTACTCAAACCTTTCTTGGTTAATTAATCTTCCACATGTCTTTAGCTGTCTACCTATCACATACTGCATATCTAAATGCAAAATGACCTTTTTAAGATGTATAAAAAGTATTTTTGTAGGCCAAATTTGCCACCTTTATTTATTGAAATAAAAAATACCAAGAAAAAAATTAAAATGGAAAAATTACCCATCATGCTAAAGCTAATTCCTATTGAAATGACTTGTAGGAAATGGTCAGTTTTTACTTTTTTAGGCAAGCATCATATTTATCTTCAGAGGAAAAAAGTAACCTTGTATTTTAAATTACTCTGCTCTCTAGGTGTTCAGTCTGTGTTAATGGAAAGTACTGTGTTAACACTGTGTTAATGGAAAGTACTTCAACACGTGAACAATTAATGCTATTGGAATATGCAAGTGAAGTTGAATATTACAGTAAAATAAATTTCATTTTTGTAGAGTCATAAAGAATTTAAAAGCGTAGCCAGTATATTTAAAAAAAAAAAAAGATGAGAACCTGTGTAGTACATCATACAGCATACTCAATGTGCCTGTTTGTAAAACAGAAATGGTAAATCAGTAGAGAGAAAAAAAAATATATGTACATACACACACAATCTAGAACATTTTAGTAACAAAAATTACACCTGCAGTAGTGGGACATGAAAGAGATGGTGATTTTAAAAAATCATGTATTTTAGAGAACAATTAAAATGCTAGAAGCGAGGAGATTTTGAGGAGTTATACTGCCTTGTGGTTATATAGAATTCTCCCAGTGCCACATTGGAGCAGTAATATTCTGATTTTACAGGGTAAGAAAGGTGACTGTCATGGTTTACAAAGCTGTGACAGTATAGGGAGCCACTGCTTAGAAGCCAGCTGTCCTTCTCTTCAGTCACAGGCTGCCGTATCAAAGCCTGCCGAATCAATAGGCTGCCTACAAATTAACACGGTGCCAGATTTTTGTCTGCATTAAGTACTATTACCTCTTCATAGATAAGGCCTTGGAAAGCTAAAATTTGCCTGGTTGGATGCTGCAGTGAGTTGGAATCCAAGATTGTATACATCTGACAGTAACTTGCTACACAATCCTCACTTGTGTTATTTAATTTGGATTTCTCATTTTACAGAAGGTTGTAATTGTTTTTACTTGCTAAAGGCTAGATTTATATCTGAAAAGTACTAAAGTTGATCAGCGCCAGAGAGATGAATAAAAAAACCTGGCTGTCTTTTCTTAAGTAGAGTTATTTGGTTGCACTTAGGAGCACTGCTGTACATTTTAATTACTATTTTTTTACCAGCAGTGCCTCTGAAAACAGTCACAAGTTTAAAGAGCTGATTAACATACTTCTGTTTAATAATTTTGACAATCTTCAATTTTTTCTAATATAGCTTCTAGCAAGGGGCACAGCCATTTTCTTGTCCTTCCAGCTCTCTAAAGGAGGTCTTTGAGACTGCCCTAGTGGAGTCAAAAGTGGTTATTCTTACTGATTTCAGTGATACCAGGATCTCAGTTATGAATCCTTGGAAAACAACGCAGCAAAAATTTGAAGCCAAAGAGTGTTTTGCAGACACAAGGTCTGTTAAATAAGAGGCGATCTCAACCTGTGAGTGCAGCACCACCAAATCCCAGGGCAGGGGACTCCCCGGAGGGAGCCCGTTGCACCGACACTCCTGTTCCCAGAGGTGTGCTGGCGTCTAACAGTGATACATACTCATGACTGTACTGCCAAAATTACTGACTGTATTCGCCGATGATACTGAAGTTTCTCTTTTATTGCTTGACAAAAAAAGCCTGTTCAGAATTCAGCATGTGAGGGTAAATTCAGGCTCCATCAAAGCCAGGTGGAGTTTTGCCATCCACTTTGATGGGGCTGGGAGTCCATCCGTCACGTCTTACGGTTAACATAATGCAATTTCTTCAGAAAGCCAAATGTTAGCTCTGTTGTAGTTGGTTATAAAACCCATTATACCTGTCATTCATTTAGACCAAAATTTGACTCACTGTCTTCAATGGCCCACCAGTGCCTGCTCTTCTCCATCACAGGTCTGTTGTTCTTGGCAGAGGCAATTCAACCATCCAATGCTGCAATGCCCCGTTCAAGCAAAACTCTTTACAGGTTACTTACTGATAGGGCAAAAACCTTTAATTTGGATACAGAGAAATACGTGAAGTCAAATATAGCAATGTTTAAGTGTAATAGGGAGTTTAGTGGACATCAGTGTTTTGCTACTAACCTGTGATCTTAAGGAGCCAGCCTGGTATCAAGGAAAAAGTTCTTCAGTGTACTTTTAAATTAAACAATTAATTTAATTTAGAAGACTGGAAGGGTATTTGTTGAATTTAAAAATTAAGAAAAACCCTAACGTAGTACAAAATTAGTATTTAAAAAACCTAAACAAAAAAAAAAAAAAAAAGGAAGATGTATCATGTGGGTAAAACTGTAAGATATGTCATCCCAGAGCGAGAAGCTGTATTGAACGGAAAAAATAAAAGTTACAGAATGTTACCTGGAAAAAGATATATGAATATACTGTCTTCTGAATGGCCTTATAATTAAGATAGTTGATAATTTAGACCTGAAGTAAACATTTGCGATTCATTGTTAATTCAAGTCTAGAATAGTTGAGGAGGTTGAGACGTGTAAAATGGAACGCACAGCTCCTTAGGAGCCTACAGCAAAACTAAACAGCTGAGGACAAAACAGCCTAGAGAAGGAGTGGGGCCGCAGCCCCGCCAGCTGGGTGCTGCCAGCAGAAGGGGTGCAGGGGGTGGGTGGCCTGCGATAAACCAGGAAAGGAGAAGGTGGAGGGTCCCTTGAGGCGGTGGGATCGAGGGCACGGGGGCTTGGGAACCGCTGCCTCACATTCAGTACTGCACTTGCATGTTACGCGGATAAAATGGTAAAACTTCACCGGTTCGTGCCTTAAGCTGTCAGTAGGCAGTGCTGCTGCAAGCAACAGAATGGGTGTGAAGGTTATAGCTGTAGGAGCCATGGGGTTTTGGTTGCATTAAGGTTTCCGACCTCAGCAGGGTCACAAATTTAACTCTGAGGAGAGAGTAGGAACTACATTTACATCCCTACTGAAACTGGTGGCACTTCAGCAAGTGACTCATGAGTCTTGTGTTTGAGTCCTTCCACTCCTAATGAAGTTTGACTACTTGTTTCTTTTTGTGTCCCTGTAATGATGTTATCTGTCAAACAAAAATTGAGGAAGACCTCAGCTCCCTCCCTTTATTTTTATTTTTTGACATAAAATTGATTTTTAAAAATTATTGTTTCAGGTGAGGTTAAATTTTTTTCCCCACCCAGTTGTTCTCATACAATCAGTTCAGGGGGCTGAGCTGGAAAAATACCAACATTGCTAATTACGAAGTCTGTATGCAAACACAAGAAAGTGCTTGTGTAGTGGGGAGACCTGGCATTAAGAAGGGATTTAGAAATTAGGTGTTTTGAAAAGGTCAGTCAGTAATACTTACTGCATGCAAACAGATGCACACATTAGCAGGGAAGTTGCGTGCTTACCATATTTCAGGTGTTTTAAATAATTTTGTTGATGATGATGGAAGCTGCTTCACTGCTTAGAAGTAATTGTTTTGGGGTGGCAGCATAAGGTCCTGTAAAGTGGAGACAGGAGGAAAATTACAGATTTTTGTTTTTACTCTTGCATTTGTATTAAGGTGATAAGCAAAATTCTGTGCCTTTAGAAGTAAAGGATTGAAAATATATTATCCTTTTTCTGTAGGTATTAATAGCAGCATATCTGCTCACCGGTACTGTTGGTGTGGAAGTCTGGCAGAAGCCTTTCCTGTTTGGTTATTATATCACAGACGTGTTAGTAATCTTGCTTATAGGTAAGTGTCCAGATCCATGCAAAACTGTACTGCTTTTTAATTATTTTGATTAGATATTTCTTATATTTCCTTTTTTTTTTTTCCTCCTTTACTGAGTGTTGGCTGGTTCAAAACCCACATGAATAGAGCTAATTAAAGGGGCTAATGCTGGAAAACTTAAAAAAGTAGATTACTTTGGAAGCATTTTTCCTCATTGAATTACTGTCTGTTGCACACAAATGATACAGTAAATGTTCCTTATCTGCACGTGCAGTTCAATGCTGTGTGCTGGCTGGCTCTCAAACTCTCAGGAGCTCCTCATGTTACTCAGGTAAAATGTCGCTCACATTTACATCTATTGTGAGTTTAATGTTTTGGCCTGCAGCACAGTATGCCGCAAAATATTATGGATAGAAAGAATAAAGGCATTACTTAAATAATCTTCGGAGGCATAACTGTAAATCTGAAAAGGAGCCAGGTGGTTTCTAAGCTCTTCTTTAGAATTACTTTCCGAACAGAAGCGATGCATTTTTCATACACAGCAATGACTTCTTTGCTCACTCTTTGGTACTGTCAGTGTAGTTTGAAATAAGCATTGAACATTTTTCAGCTGCTATAGCTAGACTGAGAACAAGAGCAGTTACATTTCAGTGAGTTTAAAGCATAGTAAGCTTAGCTAAAAATGTGTGTATGTGAAACAGCTTTGATGTGGTGCTTGGATGGTGAAGATATTAGCATATAATTTTTAGGGATTTTTATATAAGGATACAAGTGGTGAGGAGAGGGCGCCAAAAGAAATGTTTGATGCAGACAGTATAGACTTGCATCCCAAGTAATGTCTTCAGTCCTTGAGCCCAATGAAGAGCTTGGATATAGGTGCTCACCCAACGTTGAGTCTGACTAGGAGCTACCTGAGCATTTTAGGGGGGACTTTTGAATCCACTGCATTGACATGTGCTCTCACCACGCTTTCCCATGGTGAGATCTTCAGCAAGTAACGCCCCCAGCCTCCGCACTGCTTCCCAGAATTCCCAGATTGGAAAGGACGCTTCCTCCAGGCTGTGGTTTCTATGAGCAGCTGTAGAAAGACATGGCTTTCACAGTCCTTTGTGCTTTATCCAGAGTGTAAAATTGTCTGCGCGTGGCCAAGATTGTACAGACTTTTTTTTTTTTTTTTTTTTTTTTTTTTTTNTTTTGTGTGTGTGTGTGTGTCAGGTGTGCTTTAGGCACTCTGAGGAAAAGAAAGAAAGGAAGAGGAAAAAACTGACTGCCTTTTCAGTAGTCAATGAATTATTCAGCTTGACAGAGGTGTAGCTATAACATGCCCTCTGGTGGCTGGCAGGGCACCGAACGATAGGGAGTGATTTGTGCTCTAGAAGGAGCACCGCAAGTCCAGGAGAGATGGATGCTGGCTCGCCCAGATGTGGCAGGGGCAGGTTAGGCTGGCGTTGGCGTTAGGTGCCAGCATGGGCGAGTCCATTGAACACCCTCGTTCTGTGCTGCCCACAGCACCACTTTTGTTCCTGTCACTAAGGCACGTGACAGCCCCTTCAGTGAATACTTGTGCTTGGGAAATCATGGATGAAGGTTTAATTCACACTGTTCAACGTATTAGGCAGGTTTGTGGTAGGGAAGCATGTCAATGTCATCAGATCTGCAGAAGCGAGCATCCTTTTTCATACTCTACCAAAGACAGCTGCAAAGCAAGGTTTGATGGACTATTCCATTAGCATTAGAAAGAAGTACTGCTTCTGTCTCATGTGGTAAACTTGCATGAACGGATCCATGAGCAGAGAATTCTTCCATCATTGTCCCAAGCACAGTGGGCATAAGTAAAAGCCAAAAGATTTCCTTAAAAACATTCTCTCACACGCTATCCGCAATGCCATTAACAGGGCAACTTTTGCGGCTTTATTATAGTTAAATACGGGTTTAAAATATTCAAGAAATTATCTTGGTTGACTGTATATTGCAGAGTTGTTGCAGAGTGTAGTAAATCCTGTAAAAACAAACACCAAACTTAAATAGTAAAATAACAGAGTCCTTCCGCTGAGGATCACGCTGATCCAGAAAGCGCTGCCATTTCACCACAGGTTTGACTCTCAGCTCAGCAACAGTGATTAAGGTGGTTATCATCAGATAACCTGTGTGCGGTAAATATGGAGATATATATATATATATATATAAAGTTTTTAGAAGCTTGCAGTAAATTGCAGGATGCCACTGTGACTGCAGAAAAAGTACTGGTCTAACCTACACCAAGGGCTGAGCAGCCAGGAAGGTTAAATTATTCTCTCCCTTAGAGAGGCTGCAGCAAGTGTGCCTTGCTCAGGCAGATCCGTTTGTATCGGGGAGCCAGGCTCCGTTGAATGCCTTTGTGGCTAGTTAAAAAACAAAGGGATGTAGTGGGCCTCTGATTCTTTTTATGAGTTAGTTTCCCAGGACCCCGGGAGGAGCCATTAAACTGTAACTGGCTGTCCTTAACCATCTGATGGCGTTTAGTAGTCACTAGTGGTCCTTCTAACAATGAACCTGTAGCTGCTCCATCGACGCTTGGCAGAGGTTTTGCATGTCGTTTCGTGCTCTCACCGTTCTGTACACAACAGGAGTTCAGCTGCTGAGCCGCCACTTCTCGGAGAACAGCTGGGCTTTAGCTAGTACCTTCTGTAGTGGGAAGAAATCCAAATGAGATGCAGAAAAGTGGAGTTTTTCAGACATCTTTCCTGGAGTTTCTGGCAGGAGGAGGGAGGAAATAGCCCACATATAACCTAAGGATGAACTCTGCAAAGGCATCTCCTCACAGGAAGCTGTGGTATCACCAGGTGACACTCACTCGCTGCAAATAATGGAATTTTTATCAGGTGCCAGAACACACAAAGATACACATAAAAGTGCAGCAGTACCAGTGTTTAGATTAGATGTTTTAGGAAAACCTCCCAAGAAAGCTTTACGCATGTTCCTGGGAACTGTCTAGCACACTGTGAACACCTGTAGGAAGGCCGAGTCTTGGGCTGCTGAACAGTGACCTCGAAGGACTCCCCGGTGAAGGAGAGAAACTTTTGCATGATATTTTATGGGAATTTTTCAGCCAGCCAGCAAACAGAAACCCATAATTTTCGCAGGCAGTGAATGCAATTCCATCCTGCAGCTCCAAAACACACACCTAGCTGAACACCAAACAAATGAAGGCAGCCGTTCTCCAGTTTCCAGATTGTGGTGTCCTGGCTTGTAGGCAGAAATGCCTTTTCTCTCCTAGCATGAAAGTAGCCAGACCTTTCTAAAATGATGTGCCTGTGTGCTCAGCTGGAACTAATTATTTCTGCTCTCAGCGAGACTCCTGTGAATGACAGTCCAAAGTTCTCTTGGGATTTAACCACGATTGTCCCATAGCGTTATCTGGCTAACTAGGGTCCCTTCAAAGGGCAGCACTGGGCTGAGAGCTATCATTTATTTTCACTCCTCTAGGGTATTCTGGAAGTCTGGCATTCCCTGTCACTGTGCTATCAGGTTGAGAACAATATACAATATTTACAATAAGCATTTTAAAACTGTCAATTCCCCACATAAAGTCTCGTCCCACAAATGATGCTATAGACTTCATAAGAAGGTTTTCACTGACAGGTAAACATCAGTAATTCAAGGAGCAGCATTACTAATTGATGATGGTTTCTGTCTCACATTGCAATTAAATGACCTGTAATACATGCACATTCTGAATGTAGCGTTTCCCATTCTTGGGACATTCACTGCTCTTTCTGAGATGGATTTTGTAATGTCTAAAAAAATTTGAGTTCAGGCTGCAATCTTCTCTTCACTGGAGACATTTACATGTCTGTTTTCCTCTACCTGACTGTTCATTTCCATGCAGCATACAGGAATCTTCTTTCAATCTATTGGTTCAGAATTGACCAGAGGGCTCAGAAGTTATGGCGGGATGCACAAAACCAGGCAAAGTATTACCACGTCAGCTTTGTTCCTTAGGAAGCCAGGTTGGAAAAATGACTCCTGGATGCACAGAAAGATTCCTGCACCGCTTCAGTATTAATTGCAACCACAAGAACAGGCTTTGTGGTTAAAGGACCACTAGAGCATGGAGGGGATATGTTGTACTTCATCAGTGTGTGGCACATGCACTGTAATCCAGACATGGCGATCCAGTTCTGTAATCCAGATATGGTGGCACATTTAACTCCGCTCTGTCTGGTCACCAATGCCTGGATCTGGCTACTGAAGCCTATGTCAAAGCTGAGACAAATTTTCGAAGTACAGGTTGGAACATGAAATGTCAATGGAGTGCTAACATCTGTCAGAGATCTGAAACGTGAACTTTCTTTTTGAGATGGGGCCAAAGCAGTCAGAATTTTTTCATGTGTATTGGATTGGGTTCTGGCCTGATTTTTGCTAAGTGTGTGTTCCTTGAGTTTCACTCCTCCTCTGAGCTACTAAAGTACCAGGGAATAAATACATAAATGAAGACATAAAAGCAGCAAAAACCTAACGATGAGACCGAGCCACGACTTTTGAAACATGCCAAGTATTTGAGTTCTGTCATAGTGGGAAAGCACAGTTACCCATTTAAAATAGTGTCTTGTCCTTAAACTGTGTCCTGTGTGCTATGTATCAAAGGAGGACACAGAAGTCTATGTGGTAGGTAATTATACAACAGTCTGCCCTTTCTTCAGCATCACAAAATGTTTAGAAGGCCATGGTGAAACAGCCATGGTCTGACATTTAAATTTCTTTAGTTAAGAATGGAGGGTTTTTTGGTCCCTATTAGTTAAAGGAGAAATGTACCCGTAATTTTATTTGTTTGAGTATCTCTGGAAGTCCTTAACGCTAATCCTGAGCAGGACATTTATCTCCTATAAATCCATTCAGCATGTCTGCATCACAGCAGGCGGGCAGATTTCTTTTGGCTGGAGGAATCTGAGCGTGATCCTCAACCTCTGCTCCAGGGAGCTGCTGCTGCGTGAGGCAGCCTGCTGTCTTGTATTGGGCTTGGAAAACTTGTGATCCTGTAAGCCTCCGTAGCAAGATCTCAGGGGTTTTTTTACAGCAAAGCAGCAATCACAAAGTTAACTCGAGTGCATTTCTGACAGTGGAAGGAATTTTTCTTTTTCTTATTTGCATATATTACTTATAAATTATTTCTGCCTCATACAGATAAGAAGTCATTCTGTAGTGCTTTCCTATAGTTCCCATTGCAAAGTGGCTGACGGTTCTGCGTCGCTGATGGACAGTTGAATAATGAAACGTTAAGTGATACGTTTTCAAAATGGTATCACTCCGACAGGCCTTGACTAGCTTTGTTTGAAAAGGGTGGTTAACATGAGTTGGCTTCTACGTGTCTGTCACCAATTTAACATTTATTAAAGCATTGTTGTGACAGATTGTGCGAGACTTCATTGAAGTAAAGGGTATGAAATACTCACCTGTCACTCGAGATATATATATATATAAGAAGCAGCTGAGTTCATGTTTGGAGTAACTCATCTGAACCAGTCAGAGCAATAACCCAGAAAACCAGAGCGCTGAAGGCCAGAGGCAGAGAGGTGTCACGGGGTGCTGGTTGCAAGTGGGAGTGGGTTGGGTGGTGTTAGCAGTGAGGACTCATTTCTCGGGCAGCAGGAGCCCCAGAAGAAAGTCAAAAAAGGGAGCTCACCTGGTGGAGTCCTTCTGGGAGCCAGCCTGGACTATTCAAATAAGGGCACCATTTCTCTGGTGCTTCATTCCCGCTGCGCCCAGAAAAAGACAACGATGAGGACATGCTGTGTCAACAGGACTGCATCAAGGAAGCATCTACATCCACAAACTAATTTCCCAGTCTATAATAAATCCCTCCAAATGCTTAATTGTTAGCTTACAGCTCAGTTCAAGAGAGATAAATGGGTGTGTACTTCCTTAGACACTGAAAATAAGCTATAAAATCAACAAGCATGATAAATGCATCCCTTCACAATCTTTATACTCAAGAAGTATCTTAGATGCTAAACGTCCAAAACACACATCAACTTTGTGCATGAAGACAGTGCTCATGTTTACACTGTGCACTTAATCCCTGTAAAATCATTCCATAGTGTAGATCTGTTTGGGTGCATTTATCATCCATCCTTAAATTGCTTAATGTATTCAGACTTTATAGACTCAATTAAGTCTGAAAATTATATACTCATTTTCTAAGGTGTATTTTTTTTTAATTATCAAGTGGTTCCAAGTTTGCTGTTTTATATAATAATAAAATGTAATTTTATAGTTAGTGGACAGCTCAATATGCAATTACCTGTTTGCACAACCGATTACAAGAGTTGTCTTCTCAAGACATGCCTGAGAAAATCACATTCTTCCATAAAAAGCTGCTGTTCCAGTTACAAGTGCTTCTAAATGTTCACCTTTGGATGAAGCCTGCTTTCAGGCATTGACCAGTGTGCTAAACATTCACTGTGTTAAGATATTTTCGTGTGTCCAGCTGCTGTAAATGTGGAATAACTTTGGAAAAAAACATGGGGAAAGTATTCAAACATTTTTCCAGGCTAATATGGAGGCCTAAATAATTTTAATCTTAATTTTTTTGTGTAGTGGCAAAGAAAGGTAGATGATGTATTTGACATCCCATTTCTTCCAAGCAAGCGTTGACTATGATGAACTATTAACCTAGAGCTAGAAAGGCCAAGCAGTGTACTGAAGGCGTCCATATGGAGGTGTGGGCAATTGAAGGAGGAGAGGAGGGTGAACATATTTCATTTGGAGGCTGAAATGCAACTACAACTGCCTACTCTTAAAGACTTGATTTTTACAGAGCTCACCTTCTGCAATATGCCCAGGAGAAGGTTGGCACAGACCCCCTGACTGCCTCCCAAATAGGAGGATTTTTCATTGCTCCTGGGGAGTGTTTTTTTTAGGGGGGGGGGGAATGACACAGGGAGAGGGAAGGGTACTTTGCTGACCAGATTCCTGCAGTTTCCAGTGCAATGTTCACCTAAAATTACATCCCTGTATTGCACTGTCTTTTCTTTTAACAACTCTCAGGAAGAGCCTATTCTTAACAAATAATATTTCAATGCTTTTCTTAGGACACTTCACTTGTCGGGAACTTACCAACAAACGTGATTTACGATAGCAAAGGTGAGGGGAAGATAAACAGCCAAGATAAACATTGTCCTTCCTTTGAAGCAGTATAATGTATAATTCATTTTAAAAAAAAGTGGTTTAGGTGTCTTAGCTCCCTACTTGGAGTTGCTTCTTTATTTAGTGGTGTCTACAGTCTGTGAAATTTGGTGTATTCAGGAGCCTGGCTACCTGCAATAGGCTTTTTAGCTTTGTCCGCACGCCAACGTGGGGCTTTTCTGTTGGTTACTGAAATAGCGTTTTCCAGAACTGACAGTAGCATCAGCAGTTCATTTCTGGCCGTACCCTCTCTTTCTCTACAGCAAGCAAGTCTGCATTTTGCAGAAGTGCCTAAATTAACTCAGGTACAGCAGCCACACTAAGGAACTGCAGCGTGTCACGGAAGCGTAACCTTGGTAGTCTTTAGGGCACAGTTTACAATGCCAATACATTAATGTTGGTCTGGACTAATATAAGGGACAAACGTACCATGGTATCCATCACTTGCTGGTTTTTTGTTTGTTTTAATCCACTCAGCAACGTCACACCAGTAACGTCTTAGAGTTTTGGAACTGAATTTGAAAGCACCAAATGAAATCTAAAGTTGTCATTCAAATTGATGGGAATTCTCTTTTTGAGCCCCTTTACACGCGTGTATATATAAAAACATAGATCCATGTGTGTGTATGCACCTGTGTGTTTATATACGTATATGTATACATTTGCAAAACAAGATGTACCTTTATTTCTGACAAGTCTCTAATCCTGAGTTCTTGAATGCATTGGGTTTTGTTTGTTTTTTAATATGGACAAAATAATTCCTGATAAAGAGCTTTGCAAACGCTTATTTCTCTGAAAAGGGAGGCAAGATAGTGCTAGGGCAGAGGCCTGACCATAGGATTGTGCCTACATCTGAGGATTTGGGCTTGATACCTTCAGCCTAGCGTGACACAAGAATTCCCTGTGTGTATCTGTGCCACCCATTTGTGCTTTAGTATTTCTGCCTTTAATACAGGCCTGTGTTCTTACAGTTGGGTCTCAGAAATTAAATCAGCTGGAAAATGGGGAAAAATATTACAGGAGAAATTAAAAAATGCCGGAGCAGCAGTAATACTTCTGAAAAAAACACTTGATGAGTTCTGTTTTCTGCAATGTGTTAAAAATGTCTAGTACACTAAACTTGTGTCCTTAATGATTTTAAAATAAAATCTGTGCTTTTAGGACATTAAAAAAACAAAAGAAGGGCTCCATCATCATCACTTGGGCAGTGCCTGGGTGGCTGAGTGCCAGAGAGACAGCAGTGGCTTTGCTTTCCAGGCTGCACCTTTTGTTCCCCAGACCAGCAGGGAATGGCAGCAATGCGGAAGCAGCAGTTTAGCTCCTGGGCACAAAGGGATCCTTAATGCCAATTAAAAACCAGACTTAATGAGTACCAAAAGCAGCCCCCAAGCCAGGCCTCTGTAGCTAAAAAAAGATGGGAAAGCAACATGCTGTAGGAAATGATGGAATTTTGAAAATCCCAGAAGAAGCAGGGGAACACCCTTCGCCTTCCCTACCGCATCCTCAGCTCTCACTCTGCTAAAGCTGTATAAAAAGCTGTATAAAAATACAGAGGAGTAACTGGTGTAACTGCCCCGTTCAGAAAGTGGCTCTTAGCTAGCTGGGGGATTGTTTGTGGTCAGTGTGTTATTTCTAACTAAAATGGCACTTCATAAAAATAACAAATTGTTGGCAACCATTGCTCTTTGAATTCTATTTCTAGTTCTAGTCTCTATTTCTGTTCCTCTCGGTTGCTTTTCTCCTAACAAATCAAACTTCAGGATTGCAGCAGGAAATTTAGATTTAACCTCAAGAGTCAATGTTTTGTCTCATGTCTGCTCTAATGTGATACAGATGTTGGAACTGCTGTACGTAACTCAAGATTTTATTGAACTAGCCCTCCCTGCCTAATAGAAAACATAGCTAACCGGAGTGCACATCAAACACAGATCATTCTGAAGGCACTAAGCTTGTGAATTTTAGAAATATATTTACAGAATAGTTGGGCTATTACTTCAGTTGCACATCCTTCTGCTGTTTCTGCTATGGTAAAGAAGCAGAGCCCTTTCTCTTATTTGTTTTAGAAAGCAAAACCAAGGAGTAAACACGTAAAAAGCAATACCTGAAATTATTCATAAGCTGGGTATTCTTTTTTTCCAGTTCTTTGTTTCCTTTCCTTTAAAAGATAATCAGAAATGCTGGAGAAATACATTACCCGTTGCATCCCTTTTCCCTTCTGTTTTCTAACAGCCCTAATCTCCGCTATTCCTGCTTTTTTAGTTTTCCGTCTCTTGAGTTGCCACTCTGGCCAGAGCACGCTAAACACTTGGCTATGTCTTTGATGAGGACTGAACAGTAAACACTGAAATTCCTTGAGTCTGCTATGACACACCAGTCCCAGTACAAAGTCATCTGAAATCAGTTCTTTCCTTTGTTCATTCTTATTTTTCCTTATTTCTAATAATGAGATTAAAATTTGCTACTTTTCTGTACAAACAGTACACGGTGTTTCTTAAATGGGATTTTTTTAAGGTAAAACTAGAAGGTTTACAACATCAAAGTACTTTCCTTCCCTATAACCAAATAGGAATTATGTGTTAATTTAGTGCACTAAAACTAACCCTCATGCCTTGTAATGAAAAAGCTGGGCACAAATATGCTACCCAGAGCAATCTTCAAGAAGCAAACAGACCAGGGAAAAGCCCTTGACACACAGAATACGGAAACTCAAAAAAACTCAAAAGTTTTGAAAAAACTCAAACCAAAGAGCTCTGCAGGGAAACGCATGGAAAATGGGTGTCACAGGTTAAAAAAGAATTATGTATTTTTTCACCAGTTAGACTGACTAATATTGTTGCCTTTTCGTTTAAACTTTGAGCTTCTACTTCTTGCTGGAGGTCGTCTTTGACCCTGGGGTGGGCCAGCGTATTTGGGATGTGGGTGTTAGATGGGTCTTCAGGGTCTTCAGGCAGTTCTGGGGCTACTAGCCGCAATGTTGGCAATGCCAGCAGCAATGCAGATGGACACAGCGTGAGCAAAGGCGAATGCCTTGTCTTTCATGGGTTAAAGCTGGGCTCCGGAAAGGTCACAGCTGTATTAAAAAAAAAAAAGAGTAAAAACCCCGCACTCATTCAAATGATGGCCATAGCATGAAAATTAATTCATTTCAGCCATTGCATCAGCAAAGCAGATCATTAGTTGGACCTTTTTATATTGAACTAAAAACCTGTTATTTGCCCGGTAACTGCTTGAGGTTGGTTGACTTTATATATTCTGTTGCAAAGCTTTTGTTGTCAGACTTGGGTTTTTTTCTACATAAACAGAGATCAGCTCATGCAGAATGGGGCCATGACCTTTCTTGGGTCCAGCAGAGGAACCCGTATGACAAATAACTAATCCTACCTACTAACTACATCATCGTTTTTAAAAATTATCCCGGTCTTCTCACTCATTGCACAAGAAAGTCTACATTAGCAACTGTTTCTAGCAGCTAACTTTTGGAAAAATAAGGAAGGTTTTATTATTGCCTAAAGCCTCCAAACTCAGTTTGTATCCTGTAATGAGTACAGGAATATCAAGCCATTTTTAAAATAGCACACTAGCTCTGTTATATGAGAAAAATCTGAGGTCATCAATGTACCAGGAATGTAAATCATTACATATGAATCTTGTTCTCTTCCAGGTTTCAGTTTATTTCTGTCATTTCCACAAACACTATACAACATTCACAGGTAAGTTAATGAACATTAAATAAGTTCTATCCCCCCCCATTTAATTCTGTATATTTAGTATCTTCCTCACTTGAAAAATAAATGTAATGGTTGAAGTAGCCTAGCTTCTTTCAGCCAGATGCTGTCCTGATAATGTTGTAAAGGGTTTTCTGGTCAATTTTGAGAATCTGACTGGTTTCTTTCCCATGTTTATAACTCCTCTCCTTCTCCTTTCACTTGCCATTCTCCAAGCAGTCTCACACTGGTCCTGCATAGTAAATTAATGAAAGCTCTGTAGTTATAAACACTGCATCTTATTTGCAGTCAAATGTGATTTGTAACTTCTACCTGCACTAGGTAAAATTCTGTAGCTGATCGCCCTGCACTCCATGAAGTACTTTATTGTCTTCCAGATCCTTCTGTAAAACTCTGCTCTGTATGAAGTCTGCAGATAATTGCCATCAGATACAGGCTAGGCAGGTGGCAAGCTGTGATTACATCTAAGAGTTGGCTTATTGCACCTAGGAATTTTATACACGGTTAGTTTATACTCCAATGGCCTACTTTTATTAATGCTGCCTGCCTTCCTCTAGCATTTGCTAGCTCATTTCACTCTTCTGTCACATCAGGTCTTTCAGATCCTAAGTGTTCTGGAGGAGGGAATGTCACTGCCTGTCTTCAGGAATTAATGGAAATTACTGTTAACATTTAAATTTTGGAGAGACTATAAGACAATAGCTCATCGCTCCTGCACAGCCCTTTTCATGTCACAGTACCCGGTGTAGTCAATAAAAGCATGAATAGCCCTGAGTTTGGGGCAGTGAAGGGGCATGAGGTGTGGAGCAGGAAAGGCTGAGGAATCATAGAATCATAGAATCATTTAGGTTGGAAAAGACCTTTAAGATCATTGAGTCCAACCGTTAACCTAACACTACCAAGTCCACCATTAAACCATGTCCCTCAGCACCACATCTACACACTTTTTAAATACCTCCAGGGATGGCGACTCAACCACTTCCCTGGGCAGCCTGATCCAGTGCTTGACAACCCTTTCGGTGAAGAAATTTTTCCTAATATCCAATCTAAACCTCCCCTGGCGAAGCTTGAGGACGTTTCCTCTCGTCCTATCACTTCTTGTAAAGAAATTAACATTTCCTTATTACAGTTCATGTACTCTGGAAAAGTAGACCCGCAGAAAGGCTGGCCTTAGGGGCAGGGTGCTGGGAGCAGCAGCAGGAGAGGGCTGGGGACCAGTGGTGCAAGGGACACTGGTTTGGGGAAGACTGGGAGGAGGAGGACAGCACCTTGGGCATGTCTGTTCCTGGCAGTAGCATCATTTGCCCGATGAAAATTTAGTTTTTTTACTTTCTTTCCTCTCACATCAGGACTTTTGTTTAGTGTTTTCCTTTTCAAGTCATCATTTGACAGTTTCTGTCAAGCTTTCCGGTGGGTTTATCATTCCTCTCAACAGAAGAGCACAGTAATTCTAAACATCCAGTCAGGGTTGCCTAAAGGATGCACACACAAGCTATTTGGTGATGAGGAATTTGAGTTTTTCAATCATCTCCTCTCTTTCTGGATCCCGCTGCCTGTTCTCAGTTGTTTTTTTATCAGAAGAATATTATTGTTTTGAATGAGAAAGATATTTATTGGATTTTTGTCTAGCTGTTTCTATAAATACAAATATTCAGAGATTTAAAACAGGACATTTCCCAGACTGATTCAAATACAGAATTGCTCTTCTAAAGTATTGGTATGAAGAAATGATTTAATGATAGTGAACTTTAGTAAATTAAACCTCCTACTCCTTTTATAACCTCTCAATGAGTTTTGCCTAAGAAAGATGCCAGATAGTTGCAAAAACTGTCGGTCTTTCAGTTACCTTTTTCCTAGCTGAGTGAAAACAGTCATTTACTACCTTTAATAGTACTACCTTTAAAAGACAGCTTAAAATATCCAAGAAAACACAATACATCATTAGTTTTCCTCTGCTCTAATTAGCAAAAAAAGCCTCCCTGCTAGGCTGTGCTTTGGAAACAGTGTGGTGTTGTCTAGCAGCATCACCTCTAGACCTAAACAACAGCAATGCCTGCCAGCCGTGGGCTTGGCTGTGTTGCCACACAAAACGTGGACTCTATTGGCTGATGTAATTCCGTGCCTAATGTCAGAAGTTTCATCCTCTAAAAAAAAAAAAAATAGAATTCACAAGGAGCCTGCATGCTGTGCATTTGGATGACAGCTACAACAACAGAGCTACTGCAGCTCACTTTGTATGTAATGATGAGCTGGTGAAGCTGACCAGAAGCTATGTGAATAAAGCTATATCATTTTGTCCCAGAAATAAATGTTATTTGGGTATCCTCCAATTTCTCATAAAATGTCTGGGTATCTAGCACCTTTACACAGGTACTTGCGTTGCAAGATGAATTCTTGGGCTGTGTTTAGGCTAGAGTTGGAAGTTACTGTGTGGAAATAGAATGGATAAATTTTCTTACTCCATAAAATGATTGTATCTATTTACAGAGCACATTTAAAGAAAACACTGAAGAATGATTCTTTGTATGAAGGACTCCTACCTCTTGTGTCACCTCTGTTGCTGTTCATTCTTCTTACAGTCTGGGTGGTTTTATCTCCAGGCAACATATTAGCAAAGCAACCAAGATTGTTTTTATGGATGGTTGGGGTTGCTTTCTCAAACGTTATTGTAAGTATGTTTGTGGTGGTGGGATTATTTAGAGAGAGTTTTCTGTTTTTATGTGAACAAGCAGAAGGGAACAGAAATTGTAGTTAAAACTCAGTGGAATCACAGCACTCCTCTACCTCTGTGTCACCCTCTCTTGTATAAAAATACACCACAGCAGTTGTCTGGACACTTACAGTATCGCAATACCTACTCTACCACAGCATAACATTTTTATGAGGGTTCTTTTTTTTCTGGGGTTTATGAACAGCCCTGGGGAGGCCTTACTTCCAGAAAGATAACAGAAACTCCACAACATATGGAATCACCTAGGTTGGAAGAGACCTTTCAGATCATCAAGTCCAACCATAAACCTAACACTGCCAACTCTACCACTAAACCATGTCCCTCAGCACCACGTCTACCCATCTTTTAAATACCTCCAGGGATGGCAATTCCACCACCTCCCTGGGCAGCCTGTTCCAATGCTTGATAACCCTTTCCATGAAGAAATTTTCCTAATATCCTATAAACCTCCTCTGGAGCAACTTGAGGCCATTTCCTCTCATTTTATCTCCTGTTACTTGGGAGAAGAGATGGACCCCCACCTCGCTACAACCTCCTTTCAAGTAGTTGTAGAAAGCCATAAGGTCTCCCCTCAGCCTCTTCTTCTCCAGGTCAAACAACCCCAGTTCCCTCAGCCACTCCTCATAAGACTTGTGCTCCAGACCCCTCACCAGCTTCGTTGCCCTTCTCTGGACACGCTCCAGCACCTCAATGTCTTTCTTGGAGCGAGGGGCCCAAAACTGTATTCGAGGTGGGGCCTCACCAGTGCTGAGTACAGGGGGACAATCACTTCCCTAAGTCCTGCTGACCACCCTGTTCCTGATACAGGCCAGGATGCCATTGGCCTTCTTGGCCACCTGGGCTCTCTGCTGGCTCCTATTCAGCCAATTGACCACAAGGACCCCCCACATCCCTTTCCACCAGGCAGCTTTCCAGCCACTCTTCCCCAAGCCTGTAGAGCTGCACAGGCAGGACTGCGGACTTGTCTAAAGTAAGAGAAAGCTCTACACAAACGTCGATCTACCAGCAAGAGTAAGGGGTGTTGTAACCTTCACCTGCTGTTGTGCCCATTAGTGTGGTACATGCATTCCTGTATCCTACAGCTTGGCTGATCCCACATTTTCCTGTCCCTGTTCGGAATAAGCGTTTCTTATGGAAAGATGTAGAGAGGTGCAGGGGCCTTGCCATGGCTCTCTGCCCACAGGTTAGCTTCTCCCCTACCACATCATTGTGACGAATTTCCCCCTTTTAATGCCTGTGAGGCAACATAAACCTCCATGAAGGAATAACAAGGGCAGCCAGACAGTAATGCTGAGCACTGCAGTTAACCCAGGGCTTTCTCCTCTGGCGGAGGCGTCCTGCCTCTCTGTTTGCCAGGAGACAGGCAGGGGAACTGCAGCCAAGTAGAAAGCCATTCCTCCTCCAGTTAATGCTGAAATACCCTAAAGGGTAGCGACTAGAATAATTTTAGGAAGGTAGTCTCCAACACCATCTAAAATTGTGCCACTCAGCAACGCTACCTCCAATTTAAAAAGTGAGCATCTTGAAGCGCCTTGCATTATGAGATGGATCTTGGAAACTGTGGGATTTTAAAAGAGGAAGCATAACCCCGCTGAAAAATTGGATTCAGGAATGGAAAAGAAGTCATAATTGTGATGTTTGTTGGACATATGCTATAAATGTATATTTCTGAGGGTCACAAATCAAACAGTTCCATTGTAAGGACTTCATTGCACAAAAGTTATGTCCTTTTGAGATATATATAATTTTTATTGCATGCATTTTTCATTACCTAATCTACCCCTTTTTTCTTAAGAGAACAGAGTAGATTCCTAAATGAGAAATACAATTATTTCATACCAGTGGGGAAAGTGCTTTCAGAGTTTGGCAGACGGCAGGTTCTGCACATACGTCTTAACCAACTGAGAGCAATTGTGGCAGGATGCTTGCAGAAGAAAAATAGTATGGCAAACCAGGAGTTTCTTTCTAGACTGCAGTTTATTAGGCATTGAGTGCAATGCATATTCTTCAAGCCTTGTTTGCTTTTTCACCAAAACATCTCCTGCAGTGTTAGAGGCTCGCATGAATTAAATATGTATGCACATTAGCTGAAATTTTTAACATTTTAAAAGCAAGCATTAAAAATGTATGGGTGTTTGCTGGAATTTATAACATTTTAAAAGTGAAAAACAGTCGCGTATTTCCTTGCACCTCCTCTGGTCCCTTGTTCGCACGTTTCCTCCAGCATCAGAGTAAGGCTTGTCATGGCAATGCTTTTTTTCTTCTCTCTGATAGTCTGACACACCGGGTTTCCGTTACCTGTTCTGTAAACCACAAATGTCAGCCCATGTTTCTCTTCCTGCCAGTATCTTGAACTTCTCATGCTTTGACAAGACGTTCAGTTGCCCAGCAGATGCCTTGGGCTAGCCACCTGGTCTCAGACCTGGCCTCGTAGCCGTGCAATGCCAGGACGAGTAGGGAAGGTGACAGCCTCCTGCGAGCAGGCAGAAAGGCAGGCCATTTCCAGCATTTTTGGCTAAACTAAGAAATATAAGGCCCCCAAGGCCTAAAAAAGGAAAGATGCTTGTCCACGAGAGGAGGACTTCTTTCCCCAGCCCCCACGGCTAGCAGCGGGACTGCCTATGGGTTGACCACCCGCCTTGCCGAGAAGTTCAAACCTTGCTTTCCAATTTGCTTGTAGGAATTTGCTTGTACCTCAGGAATATCCGTGTCTGAGCAAATCACCGTGGAGCACAACCATCACAGCTCCCACTTAGGAAGCCCTCAGAGGCATGTGTTTGAGTGGAGGGTCTGGGTCTGGCAGAGGAGACCTTCAGCCATCACCGTAGTGGGATCGCAGTGTGCGACGTGGTGGCCAGCTGATGAGCAGAGGCAGGTCAGACTCGGGAGATGCTTCATGAGGAACCTCCCAGGGGAGACAGGAAGAGAGAGAAGACACTAAGGACCTGCCCTAGGGTACAAACCACAGCTGCTAGAGGTTTAAATTCAGGAGGACATGGAAAACATTGCAAGGTGTAGGTAACGGGGATGGAAAAGCATAGGGCATAATCCCTTTTCTTTCCAGTCTGCCTCTCCAAACTCCAGCGCTTTCATCTCCTCATGCTGTTTTTGCCTGACTTGCAGTGTGAGTCAGTGCTTCAGGACCAGAGGGAATGAGGAATTGAGGGAGGAGCGCAGAGCACAGGCTGTTTTGCAGTCCTGCAATACACTGGAGGGGAATTGCTCCAAATATTAGTTAGCAATCTTTATGAAAAATCAAGTACCGTACTTAACGTGGTGTAATAATGGTTTGAAACAATGTGAAAGCCAACCGCCAGACAGGTGCAATTGTTCAGCCAGAAAAATTATAGCATATAGATTGCTTTAGCAATTTCTGATACCCACTGGAATGATTCCCAAAGGACTCATAGAGCTAGTGTTATTCAAAAAATTCATAAACAATGCTGATAATGCTTTGTAAGCAAAAATATTTACATTAGGTACAAATGCTTACTTCTTGCGTTATTGAAAGTTAATGATTTTTTCATGGTTTATTTTTGAATTCTTCAGCTTCCGCAGCACAGGACAGTAAAGCCAGCATTTTTTTCCAATGGTCAGACTCCTACTGCTGCTGTCACAGGATTTCAGGCACTGCACAGGGAATGAAGTTTTCGTTCTTCTACTGTTTTCAGGATACATAAAATCTATTTTTAACCACATTTAAATTTCGATAGAAACTTAAATTGAAAAAGTATTTCAGCGGTGCCTAAATTTCTTTTTTATAAAAAAGAATAGTATATATGAGACGCATTTCTTAAGGAGTATAAGGCAGGTAAAACAATTAGGTGTGTTTAACTGGTTTTAAAAATCTAAACTTTAACTAGTTACGTTTCAAGAGCTCAGTAAAATTAAGCTAATTGCTTTTAGTTAAACCATGCACCATATACTCATTTTTTCTGCCATTCTGCGTGGGATCCCTTTCCCTGGGCCCCCAGCTACATCTCCAGGGAGTCCACTGCCATAATCAAGCCAAGAAAATGGTATTTTAGTACATGAAGGAGTGCTAGAAAAGAAAAACAGGATTTAAAAGTGGCATATAGTACCTTCCCTCCCGTCTATACAATGAACCAGAATATATTTTTGTCATGCCATGTGATTAAAATACCGGTACGCTCTCCCAGCGATTATGTGGTGGCACATTTGATTTGGGATCACAACTTTAGGAGTCGGTGTGAAAGCACGAGGCGTCAAACAAACTCCCCTTTAGCAAAGATGTGCTTCAGCTTATAACGCGGAGTGTGTCAAAACACCGTCTCCAGAAAAGAAGTGTGTAATTTAAATTACCTGTAATAAAGTCCTTCAAGACTCACAGACAATAAGGCAGGAAGGTGTATCTATAGCAACCTTCTCGCTAGAAGCAAGCTGTATTTTGAACTCTAGCCTTGTTTTCCCCTCATCAAAAGCAACCCGCAGGCAAAAAGGATGTCCTTTTGCCTAGACCTCCATGTTGATCCAGCGCTTCTCACCGGGTGCCTTTTGCTCCGACAGTGCAAGGTGATCATCTGCCAGATGAGCAGCACCCAGCCGGAGCTTTTCCACTGGTTCCTCTTCCCGCTGGCACTGGTGGTCTACGCAGCCATCTCCGGGCTGCTGGGCTGGACGGAAGAAGGGGTGCTCGCCGTGCTCACCGCCCTGGTCACGGCTGCCCACCTGCACTTCGGGGTCTGCGTGGTGAGCGGGCGCCTGCCAAGCAGCCACGGGAGGGGAGAGCGCACGGGGGCCGGGAGGAGGATGGGGTCCGGGAATGGCTTCTGCGCTGTCTGGTTGGGGCAGGGTCTGGGAGCCTGAATGTTCAGTTATGGTGGGGTTTTTTGTGTATTGTTTTATGTAGTGTAAATTGAAAAAAAGAAAAAAAAAAAAGTTTGCTGCAGGCAGTGCCTTTTGCACATGCAGCAAATTATTCCAATGCAGCCAACTGGTATCGGCTTTAAACCCGTCACAGTCAGAGTATGTATGGACTGTTTTTATGTAGCAGTCAACCCACGTGGCATGGATTCTCCCACCCCTTTTCCCTTTCTTCTTCCTGAGGTTACTTGGCTGAAAAAATAGGAAGGTAAAATAAGAGAATTCGTAAAATAAGGTTAATTTTGCTTTGAATCTGCAGGCAAAATAGCCATCCCAGTTTCCAATCTTGTCTTGAGCCTCTATTAGCATCTCTTAAGCTGGAGACACAAATAGTTTTCCAGTTCATTCAGTCTTACCAAAGCATTTTTGTGTCTGCTAGGTATCAGTTTTGTCATTTATTGTCACCTGAATTACTGCTTAAATTAATTTTATCTCAGTTAATGCCCTCTTTTCTAAAGAGCATTGTCAAATAATCCTTAGGAAAGTATCTTAATAGGGGTTTGCTTTCAGATAAAACACCTTGCATGGCCAAGATCTCATTTCACAGGAGTTGGCCAGCATTCTTTTATATAAGATACACCATTGGGATGCAAGGCTATTTCTTCCCACCTTCAAGAGAGGTTTTTTGCCAGCAGACATTGGCGTTATAGTAGATTTTACCCCAGAACTGATATGGGCCAGTTGGTGGAGGTCAGAATGGAAATACCTGGTCAAAATTCACTGTTGACTAAGGGGGCCCAGTTCCATCACTATTTATGTTGTCTGTGAATCTGGTATACAGCGAATTAACTTCCCACCAGTGTGCTGCAAGATGACAGCTCTCTTCCTCGGATACTTGTAGATGCCCATGTACTTGTAGGTCCCCAAGAACGTGAGGTCTGTGGCTGGGTCTTCCCTTCTCTGACTGGGAGAAGAGAGATGGTGCATTGAGAAGCACGTACAAAACTGTTTGCTAATCTCCATGATTTCTCTCTAGGGGAGGCAGCTGAGTGAGCACTTGAACATTTACATCTTTTCCCTGAAGAAACGTGTCCAAGAGTGAACACCTGCCCTATGATCAGACTGTAGCACTTGACATGGAGATTCACAGCTCTTCTGATGTGATAAATAGTTGGAATTAATCTGATTAAAATAACCAAAGAATAGAATAGCCCAGATATCCAAACCACTGCGACAATGCACCAAGATGCTTCGTCTCAGACGAAGATTCCCGTGCAGCACAGAAGTGTTTCCCAAGTTGTTCTACTGCTAATATTTATTCTCTTCATTAATGCCATGTTACTGCCATCTCTGAAGCTTTTGTCTTCCTCCTCCTCGCCACTGTGTCCAAAGTCCTGGATAAATCCATGATGGGTTACATGACATCCTTGATGGTTTATAACCAGCACTGGTTTTTCCCAGCCTAGTCACCAGTGGGACCCCAGCAATGCAAACCCTCCCTGTGTGTCCTTCCTCCCCCCAGACATCTGTGCCTGCTTCATTTTCCGTATTTATTTTCCGACAACTCATTTCTCTGTACAACCTGCTGACGAGCTTACGCACATTCAGTCTTTTCCTCACCTCAAATGAACGCGTGAAGAAAAGAGAATGCACTCAGAAAGCTATGGGCACAGCAAACAGGTTTTGAAACCAATGATTTTTTTTTTCCCCCAGCATTGAGTCTCGGCTGACCTGTATCTGTCAGAAATGCAGGCTCCATACAGCAGCAACTAGTCTTTACCCTTATTTTCTAGGCAGTAACAAGCACATTGTTGATATTTCACTAGCAACAAGCAATATACCCTACAAAGGTAACCAGCTGAGGATAAATTCAGCCAACAAACCTTTGAAGATTCCTGTATTTCACTGCAAAATTAGTCAAACCTCATCTATGAGCGCAAAATGCTAAGCAAATAATTATTTTCCTGCGTGCTTAAAACAAATTCTTGTGCTTTTAGATAATGACCAAAAAAAGAAAAAGAATTAAGTCAAGAAAAGCTTTTTTTAGACACTACACGTTCGCATGCAGATGTAAACCACTCACTTCATCTATAATATATGTAGGTTTTCTGCGTGCCTTGGAGGAAGGATTAAGAATTTGAGTTTCGCCTCCTTTCATATGCTGCCCTAGCCAGAGGGATTTTTTGGCCTTGAAGCACTAATGAAACAATCTGTCCACTTTCCCCAAGGTAAGCTTTATATTACATTTCTTGCACAGAGGGATGTGATTGACTGACTGGCATGTTTATTAACTAGTTAACTATCTCCCTTGCCAGAAGCAGGACAGAAGCGTAGTTGTTGAGCTGCTGAGCCTTAAGTTCCTAGTTCTTTCTTTCAGTTCTTAGGCCATTTCTCTGGCTTTATCACTGGCCGGATCATTTTTTCCCCAGTTAACATACCCTTAACGTCAGCAGCTCCTATTAACATTTTCAGCTGAGCACGGAGCAGTCAGATCGTCATGAACAGCTTCAATTTCAGTTTGTTCAGCCTGTTACAGTGGCTGGCCTACCACAGCGCCAGTAGGGCAGATGTCCCCCGGCAGCCCTTCCTGTAGGTACCAGGGGACGAGCCTGCGCATCAGCTTCCCCTTTTTCACAGAGGAGAAGTACCACACTGGCTTGTAAAGTATCTTATGGTTGGAAAGTATGCGTGTGCCACTTACCGACCAAGCTCACTGAGGGTCCCACCACCCCCAAGATGAACGTCATACTACAGGCATGGTTCAAGCAGCTTAAGTTCGGCAGAGGACACGGGTCATCCTGTGAATGCTGGTTTGGAGATTCTCCTGAGAGCCCTGCAGGGAAGGGAGTCTCCTGCATCCTCCATCACTGCCGCGGTCCAGGTCCGGGGCTGCAGCTGGAGCGACAAGAGGAGTCCTCCAGCCTTCCCCCCTGCCGGCGGGGTGGCCGTGCCCCTGCCCTGCACGATGCCCAGAGAGCATGGGGTCTCCAGGAAGGTGCTCTCTAACTGCCCAAGGGCTCTCTTCGAGTAAGGCTGATGGCTGTGTATTTAAGAAAGCCGACCTGACTGCGTTTGAAGGGGAACGTGGAGTTTGACATAGGCGTGCACCCAGCAATCTCACTGCGCGATGAAGTTAAATATTACAGCCGATAGCAGGTGCACTGCCACAGAAGCCTCACCTATTTCAACAGTTTAACCCATCCACCAAAAGTATCCGGAGGAAGTCCCAACGAGAAAAGGATTAGAATAAAATGAGTTGAATGCGGTTGTACTGGAGCAACTCCGTGGACAGGCTTCCCTTTTCCCTCTGTCTTGCACTTATTTATGAAACAGTTGGAAATAAGGGTCACAGAAGCAGCACAATTTGATGCGCTGTAACGGAGTATTTTGAAATATTTCATTAAATGAAATGATAAAACTTGAACCACCATAGTCTGTCTGCACTTGTACCTTTCTAAAGCAAAATACAGAATCACTTTTAAAGGAAATTAACCTCTGGCCAGCTTTTTCACATTCTGTATGAAGACACGACAAATAACTTTCTCTTCCCTTTTTAAAGCAACTTGTCACTACAGTCTCTATAAAGACAAGTGTAAAAACAGATCACATATTGCACAGTGTATATATTAAATTGTTAGCCATCTTAGATGGTAACTGGTTCAAAATGAATGGGAATAAAAATGCTTTTGTTCATAGAGCGGTATGATCACACATTTATTTTGTGAAGTCAGAGAGTAGTATGAAGGTGATCTAACAGTCTAGCAACAATATTTTTTTTTTTTTTGGCACAACATTGTAGCAGAAAATTTTTCAACTATTTGAACTGGAAAATACATTAGTACTTTGCTGTTGGGCATTTGCACTAGCCCAAAGACATGCCTACCCCCTTGTCTTACAAAAAGCAACTCAACTAGCGCTGCTTTCCCAGGTTTGAGTGCCCGGGTTCGAACTGGGCTCCTCTGTTCCCTGCTTCATCCTCTTCCCCTCTCCCAGAAATCCTCCCTAAGTGGGGCTGGGCAGGGGTTCAGCCTCAGCCCCCAGGGGTACCTGGAGGCAGCAGGTGGGCTCGTGCTCACCTCTCGGTGGTGGCACACAAGCAGGTAGCTTCAAACCATGGCAGAAAGAAGTCCTCACCCGCAGCTCAAAGCCCTGGAGATTTAGCAGCAAGTACTGCAGCACCATTGCTCATACTGGGAAAGATCAGAGCTGTGAGAATTACAATGTATTTTCCCCCTTTTCTTCAAAAAAACTAGTATTTTAATCTAAAAGTGTAGGTGGGCTTTTAAGTACCACACTGAAGATTCATCTCTGAATACTTGGCCGTCGCAAGAAAAGGCCACTGAGAGCTTCAGTGCTCTCTTCATCTCCTGGCTGCTGCCAGTTTCACTCCTGCTCTATCAAAACTAAGATAAAATAAGAAACTGGAAAGCATTTACCATAAAGAAGTATTATCTGTTTACATGCACATACATTCATGCATTTTCTTTTTGATTTGTAGAAGGTGATACAGTTGCTGAGGTCTTGGGGAAATAGCTATTACCTACGCATACAGACTAAGTGAACTTTTTTTTTTAAAGCAGCTGCCTTTTTCCTCCTGCTCCCATGTGCAGTCACTAATGAAACAAAAACATGTATTTAAACCAGAAAAGTATTCCTTTAGAATGTTTTGAATAGTCTCTAGAGCTAGACAGATTTTAACATATATTTTTTTATTAAATATGTAAAAAGATAAACGCAAGTCAAGTTATTCACATATTCAGACAAAAATCTACTCTACCATGCGACAGTTGGTGGATAATGTAAAATGACTGATACATCTGAATAAGACTTTTTGTATCTATTATGCCATTACTTATTCTATTTATAATTAACAATACATATGTTTACATTCCTTTCAGTTTACATTTAATATATAACCAAAGCTTTATGGTGTGCTATTTAGTAAAGGTAATTACAAATGCATATTAAAACCATAACGGAAGAATGGGTTACTCACAGGGGGTGGGGGGGAGAAGGACAACTCTTTCCCCTTTCCGAGCATTGCTCTCCCCTCAGCACAGCCAAATTTCTAGTGCCCAAGAGGTACCTTACTGCCCTGGCTCCCTACGTCTGTCGCTTCCCCCTTGACACAAGCAGTGAGAGGGCTGTGGTCCTGAGACCAGGAATTAGGATATAAGGAATTTTCAGGAACTGAAGTGCAGCTTTTTTAAAAACTTTTTGTAAAATGTGCTTCAAAGAGAGAAAAGTAGAGAGGCACAACAGCCTGGCTATGAACCCTCTGGGGAGCCCCACTACTCAACCATTTGCACACCTTTAGAAAAACATTTTCTCTGGAAGTGCTCTCCATGCATCTCCTCAAGTATTAGCAGAAGGACGAACTTGCAGTAAGCAGAGGCTGGTGCCGATGAAATTAAGCTTATAGCCTGGATCCCAAAACTCCTTGCCCCATCAGAAATCCCATACAGGTTAAAGGACGTTCTGGAGACTGGAAAAAAATTAGTAACTGCTCTTCGGTTCAACAGTATTATGAAGAACTACCGTTTATTACAATGACAATTGTAATAAGTACATATGTTCTAATAAACACAAATACAACGAAAATGACAATTCCCCCATTTGTGG
The DNA here is from genome assembly GCA_013398295.1 of Chionis minor. Taxonomy (NCBI): domain Eukaryota; kingdom Metazoa; phylum Chordata; class Aves; order Charadriiformes; family Chionidae; genus Chionis; species Chionis minor. The sequence goes on from VZSF01005696.1 coordinate 206,841, forward strand.
CGATTCTTGGAAATACTCAGTTTGGAATATACACAGTTTTATAAACCAGACCTTATTCATAACCAATCGAAATGGGAAAGGAAAGCGCTGGCCCGCAGGTTGTAGTACTTTCACTTCATCACCAAGTAGGACACGAGGTCAATGCTGGAGGCAGGGCTGGGAAACCTTCAGCCCGCGGGGCCCAGAAGCTCTTCTGCTGAACAGAGGGAGCAATCAAGGAACCGGCAATACCTGTTCTAGCGCTTAAAGAGTATTTTAAATATTGTCTGTGGTGCAAGCACAACAGCAGGGATCTCACATTTAACTAAGAGCCACTTAGCTGCAAAAGATTGATTGGGAACAGAAAACTGCGCATGCGTGTGTGCGCGCAAGCTGGGAACTTATGCTTTAGGAGCGCATGAAGGTCTGCGATGATTTAGCTGTTCAACAGGCTTTGGAGTTTTTCAGTGACTGCCGATTGGGATGGGGCTTCCACGGACCTGCTAAATCAGCGTAACAATCCAGAATTAAGAAAATCAAGTGAGAGACCAAGAATACCAAGCATTAAATATTCAGAGACACTACAATGCGCAGTTTTATGAGAAAAACAAGGAATGCTTCATACACTTCAAGATACCTCTATTTATAAAATACCGTCATTTAGAACAGGGCGATGGGACCACACTGGAAGGGAACACTCTCACTGCAGACATCTCCAGGGTGGATGTGGTTCTGCACCGTGCCAGCCCTGCCAGAGGAAGGTCAGCCAAGAGCAAAACCAGCTCTGTGCCCCTTGGGCGCCTGGTCCTCCTCTGGTGTGTGCTCTGTCTCCGGGAGGACTCCTCACTACTTCTCCGTGCTTCAGAAGCAGCCTCAACACCCATGAGGTGTCCACCACCCACTTAAGGAGAGTCTGGGCGGGGGGGGGGGGGGNCCCCATGCCTTGCACTAAAGAGGAAATTTTCTGGCTTCCATACTTGTATGGCCGTGGCAGCACGAGGTGGGAAGGATAGCAAAAGAAACGGCTGGCCTACTTTGTCCTCTTCTGAGCGGTGGAACGCCAAGCGTGATGGTAGAGATCATGTCCTGCAGCTACACTGGTGTCAAAGAGATTTCTCTCCTCCATCAGCACGGAGCTCTGCGGAGGCAGAGCTGCAGCTGGAGGCTGGGACTGGATTCCTCAGGAAGGAAGAAGAGCTGGGAAATGTCTATTGACTAGTCAGAAAACTGGGAGGGTTTTCAAAAAAACTTAAGTGGATGGCTGTTCCTCCCAAAATAAGCCAAAAAACATACCATGCAGCTTTCTAACAAGCTTTCTAACACGGGTTTAAATCTCTCCTAGTGAAACAGATGCTCTGCCTTCCATTTTGTGAAGGCAGGAAAGGAATAAACATGAGCAACACAAGCATTTTCCTCCACAACACACCTCATTGTTACGGCTTGAGTATGACTTCCACTGTATCCCTTTATTCCAATTGTTTGTCCGAATTTATGCCCCAATGCAGATGTACTAGAAAACGCGAAAGCACCACAAAGTGAGAGACACAGCTAGTGGTACGGTACTTCTTGCCACACAAAATGCCAATATAAATATGTTAGAACAAGTTACAAGTGTATCATACTTAAGACTAAAAAGAAAAAAAAATAAATATATATATTTTTTTAAAGAGCAGAACAAATCTCAAGCAGCCAAGTGGTGAAGTTGCAGTGATGTACAGTAGGTGACGTAGCCCTACAACCTCTTGGGAAGATACACTGAAAGAAGACATCTGCAAATGCATCTTGGCAAAGTATGGGTACAGAATGCAGTGGCTGGCTGGCACTCACTATGGTACATAAATGTTAATGGCAAACTGGGAGTGAACTGATTTCAAGTTTGAGGCCACACATGTTCCATTCTCCAGAAGAAAGTTCTCACACAAAACGAAAATTGTCAGAGACGCTGGGTGAGTCAGTACTCCTCCTGCTGCTGGGGCTGTTCATGGACTTGCTCTTCACCTTCATGCTCTTCTGTGTGGCTCTCCTGCAGGGAGAAAAAAAAAAAAACCACCCAAAATTTTCTTCAGCAGAAATCATTCCACATGTAACCTTACCACCCTGCAGCACTCGCCATAGCCTAAAGCTTAACTTCTAATTTTCATGCACATAAGTACAAAATGAGCCATTACTTGAGAAAAGCAGCATCTTGTAGTATTACAATAAAATCTATTTACTCTGCTTTTAATCAAAGCAAATGCAGCACTGATACTTCCCCAGAAAAAGTGTCACTGAGTGTTAACTGTTCCAGTAAATGCACATTTTGAATAGCTGGACAGCGAGATGCTCACCAGTTAGACGCTGTATCACAGCATCTTGATGTCCTCCCATTTGCAGTTTGTCCAAGAATTTCTGAACCTGTCTGCTATAGTTTTCACACAGTCCTCGCTCGAGGTTTATATTACTAAATGGACAAGACACTTTTGCTATCACCTGCTTTAAAAATTAAGCTCAGCCTCCTTTCTGAGGTCAGACATACTACTTCCCCAAAATAATATACCCATGCTAGACCACAGTTCAAAGGTTACCAAAGGGACTTTTAGCAGCATCCACAAAAAATAACCAAAGATTAGCAAACACATTTTCTTGGGGGTGGGGAGGGTGGTGGTGTGTGAAAAGTTCAGTATTCACTGATTTATAGAGCTACTGCTAAAAGCACTGATCGCTAATAAACACTTCCCTTTTGCAAATGGTTATTACACACAGTATTTTCTGGAACGCTCTCTCTCTTAATATACATTGCCATTGCATGAAGAATCCCTGACTGAAAGGAAGGCTGGATCCTCGCTGCCGGCGATACCAGTTTTAAACAATTTCCAATTTAGAGACAACAAACCTGGTATCCTGAGTTGACCTGAATGTATCAGAGCTCAAAAAGGCTGGCTGACTCTTAGGGCATTACTTCTGTATTCCCATTAAGCTCAGCTGCATTTACAGCTTCTCCCTCAAGTGGCTTCCCATCATTCGAGAGCATGGCTCGCTGAAAAGATCCCGCACATCTACTCTCTGCCCTGCATTAGCAGCGCTCCACTGTAGGCATCTCTGAAGGAAAACACTTTTCCAAGACACTGAGCTGCCATTCAAAACGCAGCATCGCTGAGGCAGCGCCTCGGCAGAACTTGCCTGGCCTTGGCAATTTTTGTTAGAAGCAAGTGACTTGACCAACAAACTTTAACAAATTGATACCACTAACTTCTCAAATCCGAGGCAAAAATTAATAGAAAAGTGAGGCCATAATTTGAATTTTCCCAGAAGAGTTCAGAGCAGCTTACGCTGTAAGAAAATTCCCTTCTGGCAATAAAACATTGATATTTCTAAAGGGCAAGAACAGGGGAATAAGGTTCCTAATATTTGCTGAAAAAACAGAAACATCCAGCTGCTTACCACATACAGAAACAGCCAAAATCCAATCAAAAGCAAGCTTTCTACCACTCAGGTGCTATTTTCAGGCAGAAGCCACACACGTCAGTCAGGAGAACTGCAGTTTAGCACCTTAGGACCCATGGCGGGGGAGCGATGCCCTTATTACATACAGTAGGTACATCACGTCAAAACAGATTTGTGCCTTGTATCTAAAAATCACAACTTCTGTGATGGGCTGCAAGGGTGCAAGACTCACAGAGAACAGGAATTTCACAGGAAGAAGCTGACAGCAAGAACGTGACCCTGCCTTACAGGGTGAGAAAACTGAAGCTCGTTTAGCTGCCGTGAGCCACGTTCCCTTAACCCCATCTACCCCGATCCTCCTTATGTGTTGAGGTGACCTGCTCTGGAATGCACCTGTTCCTATGTATGCAGAGTTTATAAGAGACACCTATTAGAAAGCCCACTCATGCAGATTTTATAGGTCACATACATGCTATCCTTTCACGTGTATCACAGGAAATGCCTCTAACCACAAGGAGCGGCTTGGGAACCTACTCTGCGGCTCTGAAGAAGAGTGGTAGCTCTTCTCTTGCCAGGCTTACCTTTGATAGAAATATTAAATCTTATGTGACTACCTCAGAAGTTGTTTTGAGACTTGGACACGTGCCTCTCAGTATGTACAGCTTGCATAAATACATGAAATGGGAAAGACAAGAGTCACTACGCTGAATTACCTTGGGACTGTGGAATCTCCTTGAACAGCATCCCCTAATAAGGAAAGTAGTGGAAGATCTATTTAGAGCATTTATTTCTGGCTTGGATCACACAACCATGGTCATCTGCCTCTCCCACAATGAGAGGTGCTCTCTTCTGACCCTTCAATCCATCTGCCTCAAACTATTCAGGTGTGCCTGTAGGCTGAAGAGCTAGACTTTATGGAAACCGGCTGCCAGGGGATGTGGGGGTGGGTGCCTTTTTTCCAAAAGCAGCAGCAGGTGTAGTAGCTGCTAGAGCAGAAAGGTACAAAACCAACTGCATTTCGAGCAATTGCTTTGGAAACTTGATGCATAAATGGCATCTGATGGATAAAATGGCAGCAATCCACCCAACTTCTGCAGGAACTGAACCACAACAGCCTGTGTTTTTGCTTTATGCCAAGACCTACATGGCTTCAGGTTTCATATCTAGACTCGTAGCCTCTTCTGGTCCATCAGTCCGACACTCTCCTACTGTAAGACCATATGACCAAAAGCTTTACATACTCTCTGAGGTCTCAATGCTGTCCTACAGCAGTCATAGCGTCAGCACTAGGGGCCACTTCTCCCCACCACCCAAATGTATCCTTTTTTAACACCATTCTCTGTCAACTTTGGTGTTTTTGATGAAGTTGGACTACAAATGAGAAATTTGTAATTAAAAATTACAAAGGATTACAGACTGATCAGCCAACTTTAAATGACACTAGCAGATACAACATCCCTCTTGCATAAGCAGAGACACAGTGATGAGGGTTAAAACAGAACCATACCAGGGAACAGAAAAGGGAACCGCTAAAAACAAGGAACCCAAAAGAACTGGTATTTGTGCTGTGAGACTCAAACTCATCAAAATCAAGACAATAATAATAACAACAACAATAAAAATTTGAAAAATGGTCATTAAAATTTAGCCTTTATTGAATTAAGCTTATGAAGTGACATGGTTGAAACTATGCTATGAATTGGAATTCTGAAAAAATAAACACCATGACATGAGCCTGTTAAAAAGCTCTTCAATGCAATACTACAACAATCAAACCTCTGGAGAATGCTTTTTATAGGGATTAAATTCTATACTTGCATTGTGAATCATTCTCCACAGAATTCACCTGACAGCCTGCAATGCTCACGGGGCACCTATGACCTACTGGGAATATGTGACTACTTAAAGTGCTGTCCAGATATTTTTTTCTTATTTTTTTCTTTTAGGAGGATTAAATTAAGCATAACAAAGTTAAGTATAAAGGGAGGCTCGTTCCTTCTGAATAAGAACAGTTGTTAAGAAAAATAGGACACGATCTCTATGCCGTGTCAAATATAGTAGAAGCCTGTCAAATTACAGCTAGGAAGGAAGAATTCAAGACTGATATCAAACAGTTATTGGAAGTATGAATTGAAAACAAATTTAAGTTAGTCATGATACTCAAGCACAAGGCTTTGGTTAGGGATCACTTGTGCAGTATGTGTGAGCTGCACCACCGCGCATCCCCTTCCTGAAGAAAAGCCTTATGGCCACGGTATCATTTATAAACATCCCAAATCCTGACAATTAATGCAATCCTTTTTTTTTTCCCCACTTTGCTGCTCTATACTTGAGACACACTGAAACAGAAATTAAAAAAAAAAAAATCTAAGCTGGATTTATGATGAACTCATTACCAAGAAACTAGGAATGCTGGAGTTGCCTGTGGTTTGGGAATTTGGGCTATTTCCCATCTGGGGATTGGGAAAGCCAAACTGCTGTTACCAAGGGACCAGCTTGAAAAATGCTGTGAGGTAGAGAATTTAGCTTGCGACAAATTCATTACAGAGACAAAAAAAACCAGAACTGAAGGGCAAAGCAGGGCGATGAGACAGCAAAATCTGAAAACAAAAAGCAGGCAGGATCCGCATCACCAAGGGAACCACGGTCTTTGGTTTAGTGCTAGTGCACTGGGGTCTTTCCTCAGCACATTCAGCCCATCCGCTAAGCAAAGGAGGAAATGCACCCCAGCAGATGAGGAGATCAAGTCTCCCACTAAAAGGTACAAAAAAATTGGGTGGGGAACGGCCTCTGTATTCTTCTTGACGGAAGCAGCGCTCTCCTGCTGAAGTGAGATATCCAGCCTCCGACTGCAAACGCAGTTTTAAAGGCATGTTCGTGGTGTGTACCTCACGCGCAGGCACGGGTGATGCTTTCGAAAGGCTTGGAGGGAGGAAGAGCAGATAAAAACACTGGGATGGGGACTGAAGTAGAACATTCTGTAATGTGTTCTGCCAGTAAGGAAAACTGCAGGAAGAAAAGCAACAAATGCATTCCTTGGCAGGGAATCACTTGCTATTTAAGCCAACAGACAGACAGATGTGGTAGGGGTATGGGAAGAAGAGGGATTTTTCTGGCTTTGCTTTATAAATAAATCACTGCTCTTGAATCCAGAAGGCGTTTTCTGACCGCTATACGCATGTAATTCTTTTAGCCTGTTATCAACGTGCCTGGCAAATTTGCCTTATTGTTTATTCCTGTGAAAATAATGGTTTCCTCGTCCTTTTCCTCTCTAGCACTCACGCTGTTGAACAAATCCTCTTTCCCCTGTCACTTCTCATTTGAGCAGTGGCCCCTGCCAGCGGCAAGCTCGCGTCCCTCTTGCACCAAACTTTCATTTATGCTCTACTAGTCTTTTTTTAGAAAAGCATGAGAGTTACCAGTTGCTTCAGCACTACTTTTGATGTAAAATTTTAAGTCAGCTGACTAGATTTTGCAACAGCTTTCTGGAAGCAGATTTTAGACAGCCTATGGTACCACAGTGCTGCTGAGAGATTAAGTTGATGCTTATACACTCTGGAGCCAAAGCCATCATCCACTGGAGACTGAAGGGTCAGTTGTCAGTACAGTGCATACAGGGATTTAGTCAACACAAATGGGAGTAGTTCAGCTAAATCTCCACTGAATCATTATCCCTGAATGTATCTGAGGAATTTAACGAGCACCCTTTGCTTTGTTCAGTGTCTACAGCGCTAAGTCTAAGATGCATTGAGATTCCTCCTTAATCTTGCAGACAATACATTTCTGAAATTTGGTAATAAAAGGATTATTGGGTTTGCAGAAGGAAGAATTTTGCCTACAGCAACAGGACAAAAAAATGCTAAAGAGCATTATCTCTGCAGATATAATTATGTATTTGGCAGCCCTGCACCATACATATTACATCACTGCCACATGGGCTAGAGAATGTTCACAGCTGTAGACACTGAACAGCACCTCCGTCAGAATTTCTGTGATTTTCAACATGTTAAAGAACAGGAGTAACAGACTTTATGCAGAAAGGTGGAAGAGGGAAAAAACCCAAAACTAACCATATGCAATCAATTTAAAATTGTGACACACACACTTCCCTTTCAGATCAACTTTAGCAAACGTAGAGTACAAAACCTACACCAAAGCAGCGAAAAGCAACTGGCCTCCCAAAATGCCTTCCCCAAGCTGAAAAGTCTGCTGTTTGCAAATGCAACCTTCCTTTTTCGGGGAGGAGGCATGGAAATCCTAGCTGCTACAAATTCTGCTGACCTAAATATAGGACATGACCCAACACTGTGCCAACAAATTTTTACAAAATTAAGCTGTTTTGTCTAAATAAAAGACATTAAGCTTCAACTTACGTGTTCTTCTGAAGCATAAAGGACTTCCATTAGCCGATTGACAAGGTCATTATTCTCTCCCCCGTGTTCTTGGCAGAGAAGTTCAATCTCCCTTAATTTGCCAAAGTAGAAATCCCTTTCCTTCTCCACGCCTTCAAGTGCAAGTTTTAATGAATGTACCTGCATATAACCAAGATGTGATGCATCAGTTGTGAGGCGCACTACAGACAAAACAACTCGGTCTAAGATTATGCATGCTAAATAATCTTAAACACGTATTCAGTTTTATAGCTTAAAACGAAGTCCTCTTTGTCTTTTAAAGTGATAGATTAGACCTTACACAATAGACAGCAGTAAATCAGGCTCTCGCATTACACCTCTTGGATACATCTTAACCTTGATCCTTAAAGGTCAATTTTCGCAGCGCTCTTTTATATCAAAACCCAAAGCAGCAGTTCAGGAATCAGCGCTAATTAAGACTTGGCTTCTAACAGAGTTGCCAGAAGTGTCATGTAATGGTAACTAATAAAATTTCAGCTCAGTACTTCCATGATTTTGGGTTAATGTGCAGTTGTTGGGAAACCTACAGTATCTCCTTGCCTAAAAACACATAGATACAGCAGAAAGGCGCACAAAGGGAAACAGTCTAATTAGGAAACTAAGAGGTCCTCTACTTGCAGATGTGTACTGCTGTGTTGTTTCTTCACCTCTCCTCTTCCCTGCATCCCCACTTGCCATACTGTTAGACACCTGCCTTTTGGCACCCTGATGTCGTGACCGGCTGCAGCATGGACTTTCTGCTCCGATTGATGTGCTGTTTCTATCAATAAATTCTCTCAAATGCCAAGTGCCTTTCTCTTTGCAACCTTGTTCATGAGAGTCTTCAAGATATATTGTCAGTCTCAATTTCACTACCAGGACTGCTGCAAATCATTTATGGGCAACATAGTTGTTAATGATTTGGCTTCATATAAATCACGACAGATGCTGCAATATATTTCTATACATACATATGTACACACACATAAATATTTTTAAAACAACAATTTTGTGGGAGCATAACAGATAAACTACTGTCCAATGAGGTACATGCAATCAGCATAACATGTCAGTGGCTCTCAAATTTGGAAGACAGCAGTGCAACAACCATCAGAAATAATCATGGATGAAGCTGCTTATAGTAAACACACTGACCCCAATCACGTCCAAATTATAGTCAAATTAGTATCCACATCTTAAGGCCTGCAATTATACAAATTTCCTAAATAAATTACGCCAAAAAAATTAAAACAGAGACTGCATTTCGGTGAATTGTTACAATTTAACAAAGTTCTGTGTTGCCAGTTCTACTGCGAGCTAATTTATTCCTTCCACTAGTAAAAATACCAGCAGAGTTCAAACAATGCTTTGACAGCCTACTAAATCCTATCAGTTCATTTTTCCATAAACGCTGAGCTAGCAAAGCCTTTTTCTGACCTTTGATTGCACTCTCAGAGGTGTCAGACAGCAGAACTGACCCGTTACTGGGGCTGAATCTCACAGCATCTCATTCCCGTGCTAACCTGTTTCTGACCAGCAGCCTGGGTTTAACACCCAAGTCTTCCCTTGACAGCTTGAATCTATGATTGATGAAACGACCAGTCACCTTAAAATTAACTATTTCATTCATGAAGGTAGGAATAGCAAAATGGAGCAGGAGTCTATAATATTTTTGTCTAAAGGTGAAGACCTTACACTGAAGACGCGTTTTCTGGACCTGCGGCAGCATATTCCTTGAGAGGAAATCCTGCATCCAGACAGAACAAGAACGTAACTGCTTCCAGATCTCTTGCTCTGTGTGTGTGATAGAGCTCAGGAAAACAACAAACTTCAGCTGGAACATTGGCAGCTAATAGCTCAGACTGCATCCCCTCTGACCTATTCACTACAAATGCATTCTCCTGTTATCATTCTATACATTCAATCCTTTTTAAGAAACAGAATCATTAAACTATGCATATATGCACATAGTTAATTAACTACAGTAAACACAGTTATAACCAAACCAGATACGCTTTTCTTCAGTTACATGTCAGCTACTTGCCTGTGACACATTAATTTGTTTTTCTTCAGGCAATTACCACATCCACGTGCTACCTTTTCCTGCGATGAACATGCCAAAAGGCTAATCCTGTTTGAGCAACAGTGCACGTTAACTCCCATGCTCTGTTTTTGGACCAAAAGTAACCTTCCGCAATCCAGTTAACAGGTGCTTCTTACTCCCTGGTCTTTTCTTTGATGGCACTTACTGGTAGTATGAAAGTGCACAGGACTGCAGAACCAGGTTGAAGATTAATGTCTTTAAATTGGAAAAGGGCAGGTTTAGATTAAACACTAGGAATAAGTTTTTTACTGTGAGGGTGGTAAAGCACTGGAACAGGTTGCCCAGAGAGGCTGTGGATGCCCCATCCCTGGAGGTGGTTTAAGGCCAGGCTGGATGTGGCCTTGGGCAACCTGCCCTAGTGGGAGGTGTCCCTGCCCATGGCAGGAGGGTTGGAACTCGATGATCTGCAAGGTCCCTTCCAACCTAAACCATTCTATGACTCTATGATTAACCGTATACTGTAGACAAGCAACCACAACGGCTCCGTTTTCAGAAATGACGTGTGTATTAGCACACAGCTAACGGTTCCTGGGACCATTCTCCACATCTAAGGGTCCCTGGTCTGTATTGTCTCCTTAACTGCACTCAAACTCTTTGGGAGAGTGTTGGCTGGCACAAACCAAAACCACAGCAGGGTACACTCTAGCATTTTAATGCTATGGGTAATCAAGCTCCAGTGCACAATGACAGTCCTTGGAAGCGTTCAATTTACTAGCACAGAGTAAGGCAATAGCTAATACCATTTTAAGAGAAACCTTAAGATTGTTGTGAGCCATTAAAGTAGCAAATGTTACAGACAGCTTGTGATCATTGCGAATAGCTCATTGAGCAATGCTGTGGTAAAATATAGTGTATGGGCAGTCCCACTGTTAAATTTTTCCACTACAAATTGCACGGAAGTTCAGATGTTTCAGTCTCCCTTAGCGGCCATCCATGAAAGGGGGGAAAAAAAAAATATGTTACAGCCATGTAGGAATTTGACATCCACAAACACCATTCAACTTCTCTTACTCATAATCAGGAGAGCAAAGGGGTAAAAGTGGCTGCTGCCCTCACCTCCCTGGTTGCTGGAGAGTGGTAAAAAAAGGGTGATTTGGCTCTTCCAGCATGTTCAGATTCAGAATCAGAAAATCCTGGCTCAGAGCTGCTTGCAGCATAGCTTTTTTGTCTTGTGTTATACGCCCAGTGTGCACAAGTAACCATTAGTGGGAAGTGAAATACCAAATGTTGCCAGCATTAAAGAAACCTTCCAGACCATTCTAGCTAGAAGAGGTCTCCTAAAAACTAGCTATTAAAACACCAACTTTCCAAATCCTCAAAATTTCTTCTCCTCTTTGGTGATGGGGGAAATCATCAGTGTTCCCTCAGGGTTATTTGTATATAAAGCTTGAGGTTTTCACACATGGAATGTGCTAGGAATACATTAGCTGTGGATGTGACAGTGACTGCCTATTTTAGTAAAGATCAAATATTTTTATGTTGCTCAGATCCCAACCAACTTTTCCTGTGGAAGCAAACGCATTCTGACTTTTGAGTACGTGGTTTAAGTTGCATTAAGCTGATGCTTGAACTCCACTCTTACACTGGTTAAAAAAAAAAATCCATGAAAAAGATAGACATCTATTCCCTGTGCAACATTTAAAAACTTTCCTGTTACAGCAACAATCAAAAGCTCATTTGGAAGGCTGGTGGGACCTGTTGTGCTCTCTACTGCTCAGAATTGTGAATTAACAGCACGCCGGAATCTGCCGTACGCCACGTCTGGGATGTGGCTACCCATCCACCACCTTTGAGAGCATAACAGCAACCAGGAATTTGCAAACAGTGCCCCAAACAACTGAAATCTTTGCTGTTCAGGTCAGTGAAAGTTTGAAAATGAAATTTCCTTAATTGTGGAAAAGTATATTTGATCCAGAATGACGACTTCTTCCTGAATGCACCTGCCAGACAGCTCATGTGAAATATGAGGTTTTTTCCTTTCCATTTTCCCTCGTCCAGGACAAATACAGGGATCAGGCCTCATTTATACTAGTAGCATTTACACCATTGTGACAGCACAGTCTTGAGCCACGTGCAGATATTTATGTCCAGTGGAGAGACCCTTGCATGTACAGCGATGTAAAGCTCCATAGCATAAATGAAAATTAAGCCCTTACATTCCTAACATTAAAGAAACTATGAAGCTTTATTAATTATATTGCAGAACATTTTTTATAATACAACTAAGTATTCTCACAAAGGTAGATCACATTTTTAAATTAAAAAGAGTGTATTATCTTCTTAATGCCTTCCTTACAGAAAGCAGAGTGCAATGAGCTAGTCTCAATTCAGCTGTAAATCTCTAGTATCATGGTATTACAACCAGGTTTGTTTTTTCCATGATGACACATGAAAATGATTTATTTCGAACTTGTAATACACAAGAGCAAAGTCACTATTGGGATTTTTCCTATCCAGGTGAAATAAAAAAAATATATTTCAAAATCTAATAAAATTATCATACTTCAGCAAGACTTGCCTGTCATTCCTAAGATTACCTTTTAAAAAATATTGGCAAACATCAGTCATCTCTGTCAGATGTTATTTTTAACAATAAATCACTTTTTTCTTCGCAGCTGAGCTATTTCAGTCTTTTGACCCTTCATAATTCTGGAGAGCATCATTCAACAGAGGGCAATATTACATTTGATGACTGCCTGTGACAATGAATGCATCTAATTTTAAGCCTAAAGCAAATTTACCTGTTCGCTGAGCTGTATGACTTGAGTTTCCAAATCTTTATCTGATTTGGATGCTGAGCTGCTTGGTGCAGCTTTTTTTGCTGAAGATGGGCGAGAAGGTGTTGATCCTGGTTTAGAAGCTGGACTGGATTTAGCAGCACCTGAAAAGTACAAGAAATAATGATCAAGATTTATCCCCATGACAAATACATTTCTACTAACCTCATACTAAAAAGAAAGTATTTGTTTTACAGACAACCATTCTTGCTGTTACTGCAAGGTGATGGTGGAGGAAGTTCCAGCACTGCTATGCCTTGGGAAAGAAAGAAACCCCACATTTCCTAGCCGTTTTACTTTGCGTTTGCTACTGAGAGTGAAGTAACTCCAAAACTAAAATAAAGAAACATCAAACTAAGAATATAAAGTTCCTTTAGCTGTCAGCAGCTTTGAGCTTTAAAAAAAATACGCTGTTATGATGAACCCTCCAGCCCAATATTTAGTGTACAGATCTATCTTCAAGTCCTCTGGAGAGAAACAGATTTGGAAAACTCAGCTAAACTGTGCTTTCCTCATTTTCAAATGTAAACCATCCCTGAGACAAGGGCATTGAAATTCAGACAGTGCACGTAGAATTAAATCCATCAGTGAACTCACAGTTGCCATAGTGACCAAGAGATGAGTTTTGATCCGCTTCAGTTTTGCTATTTGTTTTTAATTAATTACTTGCACTGCAAATCTGCCGGAATACGGGGCAACATCTTTCTTTATCAGCAAAAATGGCAACTCACAAGCGGGCACAGGTGCTCTTTCACAACACCCGTGGGACGCAAGTGCCCAAGCAGAGGAACATTTGGGCGAAAGGGCCTTCTCATGAACCTCAGAGCCTGCTCCTCACACCTTGCTCTGCCTCTCCATCTCGCCCCATCACTGGCCATTTGCTTTAGTCACCCAGCCCCACTACAGAAGCGCCCAGCTCACGGCAGCCCGCCTTGCCTCGGCTCCCACCAGTGCTGGCCTCCAACTCGCAAGCCTTTTCCTTATTCCCACCGACTAGGAACACATTTCAGATGCAGTGAACATCCGTCTGCTACAAAAATCGCTTGGGATAAGCAAACAGAACAGAAACCCAGTCCTCTCGCCAACCGATTTTATTTATTAAGCAGGCGTGTGAATCAGAAGTCCAGCTCTGCAGCACCCCCGTTTCTCACTGTTTCTTACAAAGAGCGAAATACAGTTGTCCGGACGTGCGGACGGGCTCCAAGGCCATCCTCCACCATCAAACGCCGTCGGCTCTGAAGCCTGGGACACGCAGCGAGCAGGAGAAAGCGCAAATCCAGCAGGCGCCCAGCTCCCAGCGGAGCTCTGAGCTAGCAGTTCACCAGTACCGGAGGGATTTGCCCCAGCTTTCTCAGCAGCCACCTTCCTCCCCGCACCTCACACCCACCGGCTGCTCCTCCTCTAAGATTGTTTGATTTATGGCACACTACAAATTGTTCTAAGTTGTCGTCTCCACAATGTATCCCCAGTGTCAGACAACACTTTAATAAAGCAATTCAATGTTTTACAAAGGCGTTATTAGGAAGAAATCGCAGGGAGGCAGGGAAAGGCAGGAGAGGGAGAAAGATGACTTGCGAGGCCGCCTGTATAACCAAACCACGGAGCTCTCATGGTCTCACTGACCTAGAACTGGGTACAGCAGCCCCTTGGAGATGCTGCAAAGCGGTGGGAAAGGACAGCAGCAATGGGTTATTTGAGCTAGCTTAGGCTTTTCTGATTCAGTCACAGGCCTCCCCCTGTAACAAGCATCTCCTCCCGCCTCTAAGGATAACTCCGTATTAACTGGGTCACCTAATGCCAACAGAACGTAAATAAACAACTCGATAATTCAGTTGGCTTGTGTAAACATTTCTGTGCAAGATGTCCACTCTCCTTTGCTATGCTCCTTAAAATGAGACAGATAAATTTTTATTTTTTTTTAGAAATCGGTGACTCCATGTCTACAACACACTCACTTCTAGCAGATTTCAGGTACAGTAAAGACTCGCTAGAGTTGAGAAAATTCAATGTCGTATACGTGCCTGAAATGATACTTTTTTCCACACCATACTTAAAATCAACAAAGAATAAATACTTTTGTGGGAAAACATTAAAAATGCCAAGATTTTTTGCTGCTGCTTGCTTCTTTAGGCGATTTCCTAAACTTTACCACGCTACCTTCATTACCCGTTGTCATAAACTTTATCACCCTGCCTTCGTTACACATTTTCCAGGTTCAGTCCACATTTCAACTAATTAAAAATCAGCTGCTTAAGAGAAGGATTGTTAAGATACTCTCAAAGCCAGGAAAGTAATTTTCATTTGCATTAGCAGATACAAAGAAGAAAACTGGTGTCAAAATATGCAAGATAAACACACATGAAATAATTGCTTTGCCTGTAGCATTCTAGTTGGGCCTGAAGTTATCTAATGAATACGTGTATCACGTGCAACTGCAAGAGTTACCCATACAAAATTTAAAATAATATACATACAGACTAAACCAAGGTATCAATGTTTCTTTGTCGTACATACAACAATTATATGTATTGTACGTCGGCAAGATGCCATTCAGGATATCGACTGAAAATTAAGCTCTATAAAACAAGCTTCGGACCTTCAGATGTGAAACCTTGGCTGGTCAATGCAGCTCCCTGCCTTCTACCCACTACCCTTCTTCGATTTGAAGGCAGCACTGGACTTTCTCTAGACACCATGCACCTGCAGACAAGCACAGGAGAAGCTGCTCAACTTTTTTAGGGCAGCATCCCCATGCCTATCGGCTCGTCCCCGTTTCTCCTGGCAGGTCATGGTGCAAGATGCTCCTTTTCACACTCAACAGCCCTGCGAAGTGAAGCGAGCCAGTTCTTTGTAGATCAGGTTACTGATCACAGAAAGCCAAATCATTAAGTACACACCTCTTTCTAACCTGCGGGGAGAGTTAAAGGCAGAGCAGGCACAAACATTTAATCCCCAGGTATTCTCTCTAATTTGCAGCTGAGGGGCCCTCCAAGAG
Organism: Chionis minor; assembly: GCA_013398295.1. NCBI lineage: Eukaryota > Metazoa > Chordata > Aves > Charadriiformes > Chionidae > Chionis > Chionis minor. Next base: position 222,510 of record VZSF01005696.1, read on the forward strand.
CGCGCTGAGGAAGCCACATGGCCACTGTCTGCTGCCACTGTCCGTCTCGTTAGCACCAACACACCGTGTTGTATTCTGCCCTCCTTTGAAAACAGCAAAGCCTTTTGAATTTCTGCAGCAAAGCCTTACTAAGTCCAGACAAATCAAAAGAAATCGACTTTTGCTCCGCTGCTCAGGATCAGCTCTTAAACGAACACGGTATTCCCATTTCAGTAACGCAGATAAAAACCAGCTAAATAACCTGAGCATTTCAGACAGAGTATCAGCGACAGCTGGATGGAACTTAATTGCAACAGAGAATGCCTAGGGATTTCTAATTTAAAATTTCCTGGAGGAAAAAAAAAAAAAAAAGCTTTACTGCACATTTATTCTGAAACATCAGTTTCAGAATCAGCTCAGAGGTGAGCCTCTCATTTCTAACAGAAGCTTAATTTCATAAAAGAATTAAAGGATGCCGGTTGGTAAAGTAGCGCAAAGTACTTGAGATGGCCAGATATCTAAATGGAGATGAAAGATCTTGGTAGACTTAATGACTTTGCTATCAAGCACCACAATGGCTTTGCAGTCAGTTTGTGCAAGTGTGGAGTAACTCCTAATGCAATACTCAGAGGACTATATAATCCAAGCAGTTTGAATTCTGTCCAACATTGTTATCTTCTATGAAAACATTTAAATATAACCCATTTACATATTCTGAGAAAGCACAAAAATTTTATACAAATAATTTTATATACAAAACATCTGATAACCAGCTCTTCTCACTGACTGCAGAGAGAACTGCATTGTAACCAGTGCCATAAACATTACTCATTACCGACTCCTTTTTCAAGCTTACTTTAAGCGTTTGAAAAGAAGTACAGAGCCCCGCGCCTGGAGAGGAAGAGCTGCATGATCCAGTACTTGCCGGCGGCCAAGAGCCTGGAAAGCAGTGTGATAGAAAAGGACTCGGGAGTCCCCGGGGACACCACGTTGCGCATGAACCAGCAAGGCACCCTTGCCAGAAAGGAAGGCCAATGGTCTCCTGGGCCACATTGGGAAAAGCATTGCCAACAGGTCAACAGAGGTGATCCTCCTCTTCTGCTCAGCACTGGTGAGGCACATCTGGAATGCTGGGCCCAGTTTGAGGCTCCCCAGTATAAGAGACACATGGGCATGCTAGAAAGAGTCCAACAAAGGGACACAAAGATGTCTGAGGGGCTGGCGCACCTCACCTATGAGGAAAGGCTGAGAGAGCTGGGACCGTTCAGCTTGGAAAAGAGAAGCTTCGGGGGGATCTTATCCATACCAAAAGGGAGGGTACAAAGATGACTGAGCCAGGCTCTCTTCAGTGGTACCCAAAGGCCAAGAGGCAACGGGCACAAATGGAAATACAAGAACCTCCATTTAAACATAAGAAAAAACTTTTTCACTGTGAGGGTGATCAAATACAAGTTGACCAGAGAGGTTGCAGCATCTCCATCCTTGGAGATACTCAAAACTCGACTGGACGTGGTCCTGGGCAGCCAGCTTTAGGTGATCCTGCTTGGATCAGAGCGGCTGGACTGGCTGAGAGGTTCCTTCCCACCTCACTGTTCTGTGAGAACATCTATTACAGCATGCTCTGATTTTTTTAGGTCAATGCAGGGTCCACTTGGAATTTTGTTTTTAACAGTATCACAGCTGCTTCTATTTGGTACCTGCTCATATAACACTAGCAGAGATGGGAAAAACAAGTCCACAGTTGAAAAAAACTATTTTGTTCTGGTGCCAAAATAAGTTAGATGAACTAGCTTTGAAATGCATCACAGTTTTCTATCTGTGGTGCTCCAGCAACAACTACTAGTCAGTCTATTATAATTACATATGTCTCCCCTCCCCCACAAATTTTAGCTTTACTATTCTTTTTGCTAAAGACATATGTTTTACAAACAGACATACACTTCTGAAATTTAAAACGGGGGATGTTGGCACTGTGCAGGTTTTGGGTACAACAAAGCTAGGCTGTGAATTCCAGGTCCCTTTACATCACAAGCGCAGTCTTGCAGGCAAGAGACCTATTTAGAGAGAAATCTTCCTTGAAGCTATATGAGTAATTAGTATGCTGTTAAATATTTATGTAAAATTCCAAGGAAACACGTGCATGAACACAATGTGGATGTGCGTGAGGAGGGCGTGGAGAGCAATGGAAGCCCTGAGCAAGCACAAGACTTGGCTGAGCCCTTGCAACCACTGCTTCAGTGGAATCTGGGAATCACTCACAGTATATCTGCAAATTAAAGGACTTCGTAAAGTGAATATTCCTGACTCATGCCACAGAAAAAAAAACAAACCCACCAAAAGGCCACAGAGCTAACAATTTCTTCTCAAGCTAAAGCAAAACCTCTCCATCCAATTAAAACAAATGAGTGAGAACAGTAAATGAAGTAATATTCACACATACTTATTGTTGCAGCTACACTGGGATGCTAGAAACTGCTCAGTTTATGGATGCTTAATGGCATAAGTAATGACAAATGATGCTTAATGGGAATGAAATTATCTCAGACAAAATCTGACTTGACTTTCAGCATCCCAACATGCTGTGGTGCAGCTGCCTAATTATTTTGTGGTATAACTTCCCTGGGGTGGCAGGACCCCTCTGTCCCCTCAGCTCTCCATACCTCCACTGCTGCTGGCTACAGAACAGTCTGATGAGTTCTGCTTTGACCATCACTGCCAGAGAGCTGGCAAAGAGAGGCACGTACAAATACTTGAAACCAAAGCATCTTTTACAAATTTCAACAGAGCAATCCAAGCAAGAACATACAATGGACTTGTCAGACGAAAAATTTTTCTTGATGGCACTGCTCCCTCAGTTCACCTTTAATAGAAGGAGATTTGCCAGATGGGAACTAACCCCAGCTTTTTCCCCTCCATCATAAATGAAGACCTTTCTTTAGATTTAAAATAACCAACATTTTCATGGCAACCATTAATTTTTCTCAGCTGAAACCTCTGTTTTCTCTAGAAACATCTTCAAGCATGCAAGCATTCCTCTTCAATGGATGAAACCATTCCACATAGACTTAACAGAAGAAGAAAATTTAAAATGCTCTTTAAAAACTGCATTTTATAAAATTCAACTATCTGTTTAGCTATACGGAAAAAGCAATCCCAAAAGTTAAAAGAAAACATTTGAAGAAAAGCATATTAAACTACAAAAGATTCAGGCATTCAAACCACACCCATAGTACACCAAAAATTAAGACAGCAATTTTCACCACTGTTTTTACAAACGCAATCTTCTTTCTAGAAAAAAGGGTTTGGCTTCCACACTGCAGGCAACATTGCTTCGTGGTGTAAATTTCTCAGGCTCAGTGGATTTAAAAATTAAACTCTCCCCGTGCTGGCAGAGGGGTGTGTCTGTATTAAGGCTGAGCCACTTTCCTCTCCACCTCCCAGGCCAGCACTGTCACTGCACATGCTGTTCCCGTCGGTGACTACAATTCCTTGGCCTCGTATGAACCAGGCACAAAAGCATTTTCAGTTTGTTGCCCCACGGCTCTCCCCACTTTCCGCTCTGTCACGTCACCCTGGAGCCACCACACCACTGCAAGCAGAGCCTGTCATCGCCAATGCCAACTGCCTGCCACCTGGGGAAAAAGGTGGCACGTTTTGGTGGAAAGCAAATAAATATAAAAAAAAGCGTTGGAGGGACTTCTCTCTAGTCCCTCAGGAGTCCTAATCGTATCGGTAGCTACTAAAATAAAGACTGATTTTGCTGAATGTTTTTATCCCTCAAAACTAATTTACAGCACATCTGCCACAGTAGGATATACCATTTCCCTAAAGAAAAATCGGTATTTTTCTTGCATAATTGATTCTTTGATAGCACACACATTATATAGAAAGCACTCGTGCACAAATAGTTCATTCTGCCCTGGTTATTTTCCCTGTCATAGCACGAGTATTTTTAGCCCTCATGTGATCCTCCAGTATTTTCCAGCTCTGCTTTAGTCATCCTGCTCTCACTGAATATTTCAAACTAAAATGTCTAACAGCCTTCAAGATCTAAGAACCTCTCACATTTTTAGCTGCTGTGTAAATAATTAATTTTATTAAGCTTTCTTTTCGCCATGTATTTTTGACACCCCACACCCATACGACAAAGCAGTGCTCCACGGAGATTTGCTCTGACACAGGGGAATACTTACATAAGACGCTAAGCTAAAATCCTGACAACCTGATCACCATTTTCAATTTGATCAGATGAAGCTTTTTTTTTCCCCCCTGCGATTTTCCACAGGAAGCATTAGAACCAGCACAAACGACGGTGCCCTAATATTTTAATCCCTCGCCACAATTTTGCCTCTACATCTGTAGGCTGTTTACCGCTGCCTTAGAGAAGAGCGGAGGCTGCAGGAGATGGAGAGGCGGCTCGGGGCTGGCAGATGGCGTTATATCTAAAAGCAGCTGCGGTGCTGTTGGCTGGGCGCCTGCAGTGGTGGTCTGTGCTGCTGGCTCCGCTCCTCGAAGGAGGAAAACCTACTGGTTCCCCCAGCAGGGAGATGCATTTACCTGGCAAATCCTTGCTGCTCCCACTATTTCTAGAAGAAGCCTTTTGCATGTGTTACCGAAGCCACCCACCCGCCGTACAGCCATCAGCTCCGCAACAAATCGGCTCTGTCTCTTAAGGAAGGGACGAGGCAACGCAAGGGCGGCACAGCAGATTAGTTGTAGGGACCTATTTATGCTTCCATTTCCGAGCTGCATTATCCTTGACCTGTGCTGACGACTCGGATCGCCTCTGGGAGGGGTAAGGCCATAGCTGTTTGACTGCTCCTTAGTTCACACAAAACCTGGTGCATTTTCTCAAGTTTCCATTTGTTTTAGAAGCATTTCTAAAAATTGAATGAAGACCACACTCCGCATTTGCGGAGATATAGGTAAATACCCGTTTATAGGTATGGAAAGCAGCTACTTGATACCATGGGTCTTGTCAAGCTTTAGTGTCAGATTAAAATACCAAAAATAATTCTAACTCATGGCAGCTAACCTTTTTGGGTAAGCTTTCAGAGCAGGCTTTAGGGATTTGACCCTTTCTTGTTAATTGAAAGACACATCTTAGTATACCTCTGAAAATACAGAGTTGGAACACAGTGTTATAAAGCAGTTATGAATAATTAAAGAGATCAGCACCTCCTAAATCACTCAAAAACAAAGCTCTGGCAAAGGGCACTGGAAGAGTTATTCCATGGAACAACAGGAATCATCTGAAATACGCATGAAATTACTAATAGCTAAATAAATTATTCCTTTAGAAATTTATATCTTCGATCATTTAGAATAGGCATATTTAAAGGACCATCAAAACAAAAAATATAGTGTGAATGAGTACCCATATGCCTACTTGCTCCTGTCACTAAACAGTAAGTGCATACATTTACATATATTCACTGCACACTGTTTAAACTTTTGGATTATGTTGAAAGATCTTCTCTCACTATTGCTTCTTTTTTGTTTCATTAATGAGTGGAAACAAGACAGTACTAAAATTTCAAAGCTTCAGTGTTAATGTGGAGCAAATCACACAAATTAAAAGTGACATTAAAAAAAAAAAGAAAATGTACAATAAAGAGGCAAGCTACTACAGCAAATTGCTACAGATGCCGGCAAATGCTTGTGGCATTGGTGTAAGAAGTTATTGCATCAAGCAGCCCACAACGTTTACTGTTCCCACAACATTTACTGCTCCCACAACAAAGTCAGTGGAAGGAAAGCCGTGCCCAGAACCTCAGCCATTTCACTGAAGACCCAAGAACATCGAATAACAAAATAATCAACATACAAGTTATAGACAGCACTTTAAACTAAGCCACCTCATGCTGCACTTACTTATGGGCATGTGTTCCCTCTTGGTATCAAGGAAGACGAAACTCCAGATGGGGTGGGGAATTCTTAACCTGGCACAGGAAAACTCTTAAGACCTTGTCTTTTTTGCCTTTTTGGTATAAATGGCTATGCTTGATTCACTCATATGCGCACATTATGATTCCTATAACAACTGAAATGAATACTCCTTCATTTCCAGTTAAGTGTGCATGAGCATGCAGACACACACACACAATGGAGGTACAGAATCACATCTTTCATGGCAATTTCCCCAGCTACCCAGGACTTGCTTCCACATCATCCCAATTTACTCCCAAACAGCAGATGAGGCCCACACAGCGCTCCTCCATCAAGAGGAGCCCAGTAAAGGCTCCCATCCTTTCAAGAAATCAGGCTACAAGACATGGTGAGGCGAGGCACAAAGGCACAACACACCAGTGAAATGAAAACATGCTCACCCAGGAATTGCATAGGCCTAAGGATGACTGACAGCTAAATGAAATAGTCCTGTTGTAAAATGAAGGCAACAATACCAGCTACAACTCTCATTTCTCCTAGCATCATTTAATGTCTACACCACCACCACACCCAGCTCAACAAAAATTAGTGTCCTGCCTGTCGTACTTCTGTACAATATTGAAGTTAATAATGAAGAAAGCTTTCCACGAAAAGCTAAATTCCACAGCCAGAGTCTTACCAAAGATCATTTTATCTCAGTTGTCCTATTCCATACAAGGGCTGAGAAGACATGGGACACATGTTTCATGCAACCAGCAACACGACATGAGATGGCTGCATTATCCTCCATATCAGCTGGCTGGTTCCACTACAGTATCTATTCTATTTCTCTAGGATTGCCACCTCCACAACTTTAATTTGCATGACACATTTGTGACTTTGGTACAAACAGACCATCTGCAAGAAGAACTAACAAGCATGGTAAAGTCTGCATTTACTAAAAGCGTCTCTTCCAATTTCTCAATTGGATAACGCCATGACATTAGAACTTGTTTTGATTTGGTTTTGGTTTTTTTTATTATTTCAAAGGGAGTGCAAGACTCTCTTTCCCATCACATGGGAAATTATAGCATATGAGGCCCTGAAATTCAAAAGTTTATAGACACAAGACGGTGCAAAACAAAGATGTAAACAAGCTTTAAAAACCCAGAGCAGCACTGGCCTGCTATTAGGTGCTCAATTTCCTGGAAACACTAATGAGCTGAAGGCAGCTGGCCAAGCATGCCTCACTTTGACATCAGAAGTGATCAGAGCAGAACACTGAAATCTGGGTATGATTCCAGAGCATAAGCCAGCCTAAAAAACAGAGGGTGCCTCATACCTGCCCCTTCCTTTTGCCAACTCTGAGCTTATGAGAAGGCAGGTCACAGAATTACACCAACTGAAAATCAATTGTTATTTGAGGACTGGGTTAGCATGAATAAAATAAACGCAGGACAGGACAATAAAGGAATTAAGTGTGTGTGCATGTGTGTTTCTGTATGCACAAACCTACACACATGCAGGCAACCAACCCCACGAACACTTGTGCAGTGATTATTTTTCTTAAAAAACTGTTAGCTGCTCTCCTGTTCACTTAACTCTCATTTATCAAAAAATGACAACTGCTTAGCGACCAGTCGTGCCCATATTACATAAACACCAAAGATGAGGCTTAGTCCTTTGCCCTATTTCAGAAACACTGTTGTGGTTTAACACCAGTAGGTGGCTGAGCCCCATGCAGCCGCTCGCTCGCCCCTCCTCGGCAGGATGGGGGAGAGAATCAGAGGGGCAAAAGTGAGAAAACTCACAGGCTGAGATAAAGACAGTTTAATATGTAAAGCAAAAGCCACACGCACAAGCAAAGCAAGATGAGGACTTCCCATCGGCAGACAGATGTTCAGCCATCTCCAGGAATGCAGGGCTTTGCCAGCGTAAGAGTTACTTGGGAAGACAAGTGCCATGACTCTAAACTTCCCTCCCCCCCTTTCTCCTTCACTCTAGTTTTCTTGCTGAGCATGACATCATTTTGTACGCAATATCCCTTTGGTCAGTTGTCCTGGCTGCATCCCCTCCCAACTTCTTGCGCACCCTCAGCTTTCTCACTAGCGAGACAGTCTGAGAAACAAGAAAGGCCTTGACACTGCACAAACACTGTTCAGCAATAACTAAAACATCCTTGTCTCATCAACACCGTTTTCATCACAAATCCAAAATGTAGCACCACACCATCTCTGACAAAGAAAATTAACTCTGTCTAGCAAAACCCAGTATAAACACAAAACAGAAAGTTAGAAGACAAAGGTATCTTTGAGAAAGAGCAATAGTTGTATGCTGCTCACCTAAGAGGACTAGTGTACCTGAACAATAAGCACATATAAAACCACAAATCAATTCACTTTTTCCTTATGGCCAGCCCTTAAGATTTGGAAACATTTCACTCACCATAAAAATTAATAAATAATTGCCTGTGCTAGCAATTTCTTGAAAAGCTGGAGGTGTGAGGGAGAAACGTGCTTCATTTATTACATTAATACATTTACACACACCACATTCTTCCACAAGGAGATTAAATGCCTTTGTCTCCACCATCAGACGTCACTAGAATCCACATAATTTACAGCAAGGGTTCAGTAGGGGAGACCCTATGCCCAGTAGGGCTGGGCCAAACTAGAGCGCACCACAAGAAATTAAGTTCTGCCATCTCAGACACTAAGCCTATGACAAGGCAAAAGAATGGCCCACTCGCACAAGGAAATAATTTTTAACTAGTATTTATGTTAAATGGATCACCGTTTACAGTCATCTTCAGAGACAGAAATGGAATTTGTTAAGACGCAAAATACCTGCAGTCGGAGAGTTTGCGTGGTGAGACTTTTTAGGCAGGTTGAAGATTTGTTCACCAGGATCTGGTGGGGGAAGAGCGTCTTGGCCTTGTCGAGCTTCCACAGGATCATACTCCTTCCCATCGTAGTTAGCATCAAAGAACTTCTTAAACCATTGAATGAAATCTAAGTTGTCTTGGAAGCGCCCTTTGACCAGTTTTTCCACGGGAATTACCTGAAAGGTAGAATAAAGGTTCTAATAATATATCACTGCCATTTTTAAATATAAAAACTACATATACACACTTATTCAGAAAAAAAATCTTTTGGTTATAAAAGCATATATTCCCCTGCCATTGTTTTCTTCCTGAAAGAAAGGAAATTATGGCAGATTTGGAAGTGCCCTTAACAAGAAATGAAACCGAAATAAAACAAAGACCCGGCCTTTGAAGTGGCTATACAGTGGGTGTATGTAAGCCTTTCTAACTGCCCTTCCACAGACTCACCCCTTTCTTATTGCAGTGACAGCCATGACGAATGGAGCTGCTCTGGGAGTAACGCTATATTCAACTAACTAGGGATTTCTGGTTTTAATGGACATACTAAAAATGAACAATTCTTCAAAAGGTCCAGACAGGAGTCTCTTGCTCATTGTCCTACTGTGAACTACAAAAAGAAAAAAAAATTCCTAGCAGCTTTTCCAAGACATGTTGAAGTTCAAACCAACCTACATTTTGGTAGTACATGTTCATCATATGAACTAACCCTGCGGCTTCAACCTTGTAATTTTTTTCCATTCCATATATAGATATACATAGAACAGTTCAGGGACATGCAGAAGTTGGTTAAAATGCCTATAAAGTTTTAGCAAAACTAAAGAAAGGCTATGAGGATGTCTCCATACCCTTCTGCAAAACTCTTCATGGAAATGAAGCCTCCAAAAGGTGCCTTGGGCCAACAGGGCAGCGTTAAGGAGGTGGTTCGGCATTGCTCTGCAGGAGGCTCAAGCTTCCAAGATGCCGTGGGCAGACAGGGGCTACGAAGGGAATGCCGCAGAAGGAGGGCTGCCCTGCCTAGCTTAATTCATGGAGCTGATTAAAGAGCCGAGTTAAATAGGTCTTAATGACTCTTGAATGCGCTCAATTTTCAGCTGGAAAAAGGGTACCTAAAACCACTGCAATTTTCATTTATTCTTTAAGACTAAGACAACTGTGCAGTATTTTATAAGTCTATGATACGTCTACAAGGATTAATCATTTCGCATATCCTTTCTGGTTGTTCCTTTTGTACCTTAATTCTATGTTGAGAAAGCATAGCAAGCTTGCTCTCTACAGAAAAATTGACAATGTTAACTTTACCAGGGTTTCCAATGTTTCACTAACAAGGTACACTGTAAATAGAAGTATCCACGTTTCAGGAAATAAGGAGGGTTTTCCACTGCTTTCAGAAAGTCTTACAGGACTTTCAATTAAGACTGTTTAAATTTCAGAATAAGGCAACACTAAAAGCCAGAGCAGAACGTTAAAAGGATACACAGGTAGTACATCTGGGTAAAACAGAAAGTATGATGACAAAACTTTCATTATTCATTTTTATCACCACAGTAATTTATACTGCTGAGCCCGTCAAACTCACACATTCAAGCACATACCAGTACCTTATGGCTGAACAAGCCATTTTCTAAGAGCCCTCCATTCTTAACTTTACAAGATCACATGTGCTGGCCAACCTATCCAATAATTGGATAAATTATTCTAGCTCTTGAATACTTTAAATTCCTTAAACCCCCTTTTGGACAAGAAACATGGAATACTTATAAGAAGAGCATATTTCCAAGTTACTTGGTTGGAAATTCAGGTCACCAGTAATTTTACTGTATCTAAAATTAAGGTTCACTGACAGTAAGGAATTTCCAACACATGATATTTTATCAAAAGGGTCTCTGATATTAAGATATAATGAGTTAGGCTGCACAATTCCTCAGCAAACACATGGACTCAATTTTCACTTTGTACCTAAATGGAGCATGCCAAATTTCTTCCTTCATGCCTAAATACCCTTTTCAGATAATGAAAGGTCAAGAAGAACATCTTCGCATACAACTTGTATGCCAGTTCTGAGTCCAAAAGTTGAAAAAAATGGACCTCAAGTATTTTGAAGTTTATTTCTCCTATTTAGACCTCACCTGGTTTATACACCTTTTGAAACTTGTAGTGATTGAAAATACAAATGAAGAATGCCTACCTTATCCACATTCATTCTTTTAAATGATGCTTGCAGAAGTTTGAAGTTGTGAATGTATTCATGCTCCAGCTTTGCTTGAAACTTTACTTTCTTCAAGCTAATGCACCCTGGGAATAACATGTCCATGAACTGGCAGTAAGCTGCTCCTACAACAAGAGAATGCATTGACGTTAATCCAGATGCACCCAGCTAAGACCAAATGGCGTTTAATGTCATTAGCAGAAAGCATGAGCAGAAAGCCACCATGCTGAGTAAGTCCTAGCTGTAATTCAACCTAACACTATGCACCCCACATCTACTTGTCTAAAGCACGTTGAACAGTGTGAGATACTAATGGGGTTTTTTTCATTCATTCTGGATGCATGACACACTGTTGTGTAGCATCTGAAGAAACACCACCATTTTTCTATTTAAAAACAATGTTCTTTGAGTCCCCATATACACAGTAGGACTGTCCATACAGTGAGAAGATCACAGTCAAAATGGAAATCTCTTAACAAAATCCCTCAATCCTCACACCCCACCAAATTCAACCAAGCCAAGATCACCTTTCTTCTAGCACATGTAGCCAAATGCCAATCAAGTTCAAGGCAATCATTTCAGATTATAACAAACCATGATTTAAAAAAACCAAATTGTAAAGCTCCAGCTTATTAAAGCATACTAGCCAGTTCCTACCCCTCTAAACCAAACACCTTTACTGATTTCCATCTCCTGAAAAAGGCATTTAAATAAGCAGACTTTAGCGTAGTCCACCCATAGATTCCAGAAGCTGGGCTACCAACTACAATAAAGTTTCTAAGTTCATCTTTGAGGGCTACCTGAACTTATGTATGAGTAGGTAGGGGTGTGTGTGCCTCTGTGCGTATAACTAATCCAGCACAGGGCTGCAAGTATACAGAAAAAATTAACAGTGTGCCAAGTACAGCTAACAGGGTGCTTTTCTTGTATGATGGAAGCTTCCTCCTACAACACCATCATGTCATTGTCATTTACAAAATAAGTCTTTATTGTTGACACATTCAAACATTTGGAAATTAAGGCTGAAGATGTTTGAGGAAATCAGAGGAAAACCAATTTCAGTTCTTCAGAAGAGTTTTCTACAAAATGCTTTCCACACAGCAAAGATTCAGTGAAAGTCCATTCCTGGAGCAGAGGGCTGTAGAGTGTGCATCTAGAGCATACAGGGCAGGGAAGTGATCGCCCGATTACTCCTGACAAGTTCAATTTCACTTCCACAAAAAGGACTTTTGTGCATTTAGTGCAGATCAGTTTTGACAAAGAAGAGTCCAGATCTCACCTAACAGCTCAGCTCAGTATCAATGACAATGACTTTTATTAAAAAAAAATATATATTCTGCTGAGTGCTCATACAGAAACCAAATTAACAAAGCAGAGACCCGGCTTGCCCAGTTTTACAGGAGGGGCAACAACAACTTAAAGACATTTTTCTCCATGGGTATGCATGTGTTTTGACAGGACCAACTTTATGCATGAGCTCATTCTCATTCTCTGTATCCACTCAACCATCATATGAAGGGTTACAGGGCTCATAATGTCCCAAAAAGAGAAGCAGACTTTAAGAGTGAAGTCCAAAAAAGTTTCCCAAAAAATGAGTTTTGCTAAGGGACTCAGAAAGATCAAGCTCTAGTGCTGAAAACCAGTGCTATTTAAAAAAAAAAAAAATTAAAAAAATCTCTTCACATTGCCTAGCTTTGTGGGGGAAAACTATTAGGAAGAAACCTGATTTTCCAAGGACACCTTGTGCTTAGCTGTTTGCAATGGTTTTGATATGATTAGGAATCAAAGTAAAATACTCCCTAAAGGAAAAGGAACCTTCTGGCAAGTTGCAAATATCAGACGACAAATTTGCATCTTCTTATAGAAAGCTATATAAACATAATTAGTTATTCAAAACTCATCCTTAGCAAGAGAACTGGTAAATATCTGGCAACAGAAAAATGACATTACAATTAAAAGCAGGGATATACAGATAAAGCATAGCTTGACTACATTTATTACTATTTAATTTCATGTAAAAAGGATTATTATGCAATCACTTCATGTTATAAATTGAATTTGTTCCTAACTCTGTCCTTTCATCCTCCAGCTTCTCC
>VZSF01005696.1:235559-265022 GCA_013398295.1 Chionis minor
CCCCCCCCCCCCCCCCCCCCCCCCCCCCCCCCCAATTATAAGCTTTACTCTGATATCTAAGTAATTGCCTGGAGGCCTTGAAAATGCACTGCACAACCTTTCATCTCGATCCTTTTAGAAAACTAGAAACCTAAAGGGTTCACATGAGATTTTCTCCTTCTGCTGGTGATGCAAATTCCTCCTGCGTGCCTTTAGATAGAGTCTTACGAGGTTTAAGACTCTAGTGACGGTATTTCCTTGTGTTTCCTTCCCATCGTGCTGGCAGTTGTTTCTGTGCTTTTGCCAGCCAGGAGGTGGTCCCAGGTCTGCACGACACTCGAGGGCAGAAAACGCTGGACTACATCCACATGACAGCAGGAACCTGGTCTCTGATACAACACCGAAGCTGGCTGCCGGGCTGTTTCCCCAACAGGGGGATTTTATTACATTGGCAAACACAATTCATTAAAACGCTCCTTCCTGAAGCACAGAGGCAACATGCAAACGTGGGCTGAACTAAACACCGTAAACTACAAAGACACAAAACTCCTCTCGACTCCCAGAAAGCAGAGACCTGCCTACCACAACAAGAGGAGAAAGTAAAAAAATATCATTGCAGTCAACTGGGACTACCTGATTTTGGACATCAAGGTTATGTATGTATTTAACATTGTACAGGTATTTATTTATAATTTAAAATTTTCCCCCTTAAAGCTTGTAGCTACCCCATTGCATTTGAATGCTAAACATCAGTGCAGCACACACAAACAGAAATAATTTGAAATCTACGCAAACCAGAGATGAAAACTACAGCTGGTAGCACAGCAGAAGAGGGATCAGTGTTAAAAACCTCTTACCCTGTATTAGCCGGCAAGCATTTTAGACTCACTGGCTAAAATTCCAGTCGCGTTTTGATCTAGAATATCGATGCAGCCGTTAGTTACAGAAGATATTCACAGGCCAGACTCCAAAAGCAACCTGCAAGCAGGGCTGTGCTGGGCTAACCCCGCCACAGCAGCCGCTGCTGCTCCTGGTAAATGGGAAGAGCCCGGCAGCGTTACCGAGTTCGGAGGCATTTGCTGGGCTTCCCAGTGCAGGCTGAGGGCAAAACGGGGGGGGCAAACGCCAGCAAGGGAAGAGCACCCCCCGGGCTGGAGCGGGCAGGCAGCTGCCAGGATGGGGAGGGATGCTGGGGCAGAACGAAGATGAAAAACCAAGAATTGAAGAAGTGGTCGTTTCCATTATAATCAAAGAGTTTTGCCACACGCAGTGGTAAAGCTCGGAGTTTCTACCCGATCTATAAAAATCACGACTTTTTTACAGCGTTTTCAGAGTTGCAGATAATCTTTTGCTAGTTCCCCCTTAAACAACGCTGAAGTCATCCCAGCTTCTACTCTATACTTTTCCTTCCCTGCTCCTGCTTTTCCTTCCCAGACTGACTGTACTGACTTACAGTTTGCGCTGAAGCATGTGCACCCTGCATCATTACACATTCTCAGTTTTGCTCCTTTCTCCTCTTCCACCTGGAGGCTGATGAATCCAAAAAAGCAAACAAGTATTTTCTTGATAATCAAAGGTACTTCTGCTTCTGACTATTTAAAACACAAGGAAATTAAAGGAGATAACAATGAAAACAAGAGAATCCTGTTTTCCCGCAAGTTACTACTGCTTGGAAAACCCTCTATGTTTCACCTGGAGAGCGAGATTGGATCCTTGCTATTTTTCGCATTTGTGTTTATATACTTATAAAGGAAAATGAAAACATTGTTTGCAAACTAACTTCTTTAAATATACTGTACTGAATACTTAGTAAACTTATAAAATATTTATTAGAAATACTGTAATATAAGCTCAGGTATGCTCAAGTTAATATTTGTCCCCTATAGGAGGAGTTGGGTCAATCCTTCACATCAAATGTCAGAAGACGCTCTCCCTCTCCATTCATCCCAGCGGTGTGTGGGAGGCAGATCCCAGAAAGTCACATAAAACCACATCAGCCAACATGGGAACAAAAAAGGCCCATGAAAAAACAGGGCCTGTGTGTGGGGCTGCTTTATTTTAATTCTGATGTTCAAACCACAGCAAAAGGAGCTAAACGCTACACTAGAAATTTGCTATAAATGCTTAGTAAGAAGTTTGTTCTAAAGTGGCATGCAATTCAAGCTTAAACCTTTTAACCAGGCCTCAGTTTCATTTTCACATGCTCATTTTTAGAAAATTCCATTTGGGAAAAAGGCTGACCGCATCTTTTCTGTCATTAGAGGGTTTTTTTGTTTGTTTGCTTGCTTTAATAAGGAAATATTTTTCAGATAATCCAAAAACATATATTCAGTCACACTGGATACAAATTCCTTCAAATTATTCATTCCCTCCAAAGCAGCAACAACCTGACCACGCGTTTGGAAAATACGGGATGATTTGTATGCGTGTTAGTCATTAGCACTTCAGCTCACCAGAGCTATGGTTGCTAACACTGATGGGAAACGGCACACACCCGGTATTTCTGTCGCTGGGACAACAACAATAAAAATAAAAAAAAAGGCAGTAAGTTGAAAGGAGCATGAGTGACCTAATAGTTTTGATAAGAATGAGGCGGGGGGAAACCTCAAAGGGCAGCAATCATTGTTTGTAGTACAGCAGCACTTGGGGCTCGCCTTTTACCTCAGGCTTCCTAGGACTGCTTCCGTAGGAGCGACATTAAGACTTAGGTATCACAGCATAGATTTTTATTTCAATTTCAAATATGGGTGTTCTGTAATGCCACTGAAGGTTGTTTTTTTCTAAACTGGGCATGTCTGTGAACATAAAGTTGTGTTACATATAGCCACGTGTTTAAGAAATAGCACAGTTCAGGTTGAGCACTCCATCAGAGAAGTCTTCAAACGCCTGTTTGCATTTCCAGCAGCATCTATATGACCTAGGATATAGATCAACACAATTCTATTTCTCCAATTAAAAAAACCCACATGATTTAAGAGGGCTTCAGCCCATTTCCTGGTGAATGTTCCAGCCCACATCAATTTGCTGCCTTCTTAGCTGTAGAGATGATTAGCTGTTGATGGGGCTGCGCATCAATGAAGCCATTCTGGCCTGAGCTTCACCCTTCCCAGCAACGCTCTTGAGAGGGCACTTAAAAAAAATTAAAAATAAAAAAACAAACCAAAATTGATGCTGGTTAGAGTGCAGCCCTGCACTCCTGCACATAGTTGCATGAGCACAGCTGCCTCAATGAGGGCAGAGTGAGTGCCTGCATACAGATAGGAGCTTCTGAAAGCAGCGCTGCCACCGCAGAAAACAGTCTACAGAACTAGGTACCTCCTCCCAACCTTATCCACGGTCATTGAGACACACACGACTAAACGACACCTGCTTCAGGTGGGGCATTTGTGTGACATAATCCAGAATATCCGCTGATCATTTTAAATATTGCATGTGGGAGGGAGGTTTCCCCTGTGTTAACGTGCATTCTCTTTTTCTTAAATGTGTAAATCATTAAGCTGCTCATAAATTATACACAGCAGAGTTTTTAATACTTAATTTTTTAGCAATAATTTATTTTGGAATTCATTAATTTTTAAACAGGAGGATCAGAACAATTTCAGAAAACACGGTTCCCATTTAACTTAAAATAGCTGCAATAAATCATCATGCCTAAAAAAAAAGTAGCGCACAAAATCTAACAAGCCCTTTTGAAAGGGGGAGGATCAAGCGACTCATTGTGAGTGCTATGAGTAATTAAATAATAATTTTAAAAGGTAAAAATATTGCTTAAGTTCTGTTCCTCCTGAATTCTTAATGAATGACATTTAAAAAAATATGTTGTTGGCTGGAAATCTTGTGATACGGCTTTGCAAGCTTCCTCAGAAAGTTTTGGAAATGATCTAAAACCCAATCACTAACATCCATTGTATCCCTCTAATCCTAAACATCATATGGAAGACATTAGAGAGTCATTGACACTAAGCATTCTCTGTGTTGCATGACCTCAGGACAACATGCCTATTCCTTGAAACATGGCTCGGTTACAGAGTGCAAATGGGATCAAGCCATGTTTTAACCATGTTTCCGAGTTGCTCTAGAGACCCAGCCTGCGCATGGCTGCAAACGAAAAAAACCCAGACCATCAATGTTGAAACATGCTTCAGCTTTGCAGGCACTAGGCACACAGGGTTGCACAGAACATGCTGGTACCAAATGCTCCAGCAGAGTCACAGAATCACAGAATGGTTAGAGTTGGAAGGGACCTTAAAGATCATCTAGTTCCAAGCCTCCTGCCATGGGAGGTGCCACCTCCCACCAGGCCAGGTTGCTCAAAGCCCCACCAACCTGGCCCCCGAACGTTTCACAGGATCATTTAGGTTCCTTTAAGACCTTTAAGATCATCTAGTCCAACCCTTGACCCTACTCTACCAGGTCCACCACTAAACCATGTCTCCAAGCAAGAGAGATGGGGCCTCCACAGCTTTCCTGGGCAACCTGTTCCAGTGCCTCACCACCCTCAGAGTAAAGAATTTCTTCCTAATTATCTAATAAAAATCTACCTGCTTTCAGTTTAAAACCACTACCCCTCATCCTGTTGCGATGCTCCCTGATAAAAGAGTGCCTCTCCCCCTTTTCCGTAGGCACCCTTTTAGGTACTGGAAGGCGGATTTTAGTAATAGATACTATAATTCAGATTTTAGTAATACTTATGTAGGAAGTTATGGGTTAATAGAGACACTGAGCAAAATACCCCTTCTGAGACATGAAAAAACAAATCCTATGCAGCTAAGCCACAGAAGACACCCTGTTTGAATGCATATATATATATACACACACACACACAAATGACATGCAGAAGAAAAAGCCCTTCTCACCATCTCTCCATCTGGCCAGTACCTTCTTCTCCAGTCACCTCAGCCCTGCTCAGAAAGACCTTCACAGGTGCAGAGGCTGATGACCAGCCCCATGCCGCAGAGCCCGGCGTGCAGTCCCTGGAAAGCAGGACCCCTTGGCCACCCTCCACAAGCCAGGAGCGACCCTCCTCCCCACACAGCACCAGTCACAAGGGACAACAGCCCACAGGGGCTGTGATGGAGCTCTCCCCCAAATCCCGAGCTGGAGAGGCAACACAAAGTTAAAGAACGACCCTGCCTTCACACTACCTGCCTTCCTCCGGGGTGGTGGTGGTGGAGTACCAAACAAAATTTCCGTATAAAGGGGCTATATATTTTCACAGGAGGAATGCCAACTGAGATATGGCACTAGCTACAGCAGTCACCACGTGAAAAATTCCCTGTGGCACCAGCCAGGGCTTTTGCAGAGAAAGCATCACAGTCTAAAATTTGAAAATGGCAAACCACACGCTCTCTTTATAATACGCCCATTTATTGAAATCAAGGAGGGGAAAAGAAAAAACCACCAAAAAAAACCCCAAACAACCCCTAACAACAAAACCACCCCACGTTTAATCCTTGCATACAAATCCTGAAAGACAGAAGGTCTGCATGCACTGGAGGCCAGACAGTTTGCAAGTTTATAATTCTACGGAGAATTTTCAAGCTCAAGAGGTGGGGAAAAAGATTTTCTGTACCTCCTTAATCTCATAGGATCATACAAGTATAAGCTAAGCCAGAAATTACACCTGACTTCAGGCTGCATTTTTCTTTTTATATACATTTACCATTTCTAGCTTCCTTGCTCATAATTCATATAGCTTGTACACTTTGTGTTATTTCTTTTTAATTCAAATACAAGCCCTCTATAGCCCCCTGCCTGACTCTTATTTTGAATATACTCCCACGTAGCAGCCAAACACTCGTGAAAAGCCCTGTAACACATTCACTTGGTATTCCCTATAGATGAAAAACAGCCTTAGTAAAGAAAACTCAGTTATAAGCTGTTTAGTCAGAATTCTTTGCAAGAAGCCACTGTGTATTCATTACAAAAATAGCATGACTCCTAAGAAACAACCAGTGTCATAATTCATTTGAAACTCCTATTCCCCAAGTCTATGGGTGTCGCACATGGGATCCCTACTACGTTAAGTCGACTCAGTTGTTCTCTATTATTTTTCATTCATGTATCAAATTAAATGCTCTCCATTCTAATGCCCATCTAAAGGCAATGCACTACGCCTTCAATTAAAACCATGGATTATAAATTTCATATTCAGGTTAGCAACCTTGCAGAAGTCAAACCCAGGGACCAAAACCTGACAAAAATGACACTCACCTAAAGCGAAGCGAATCGTATTGCTTTGAGATGCTCAGAGATATTTTTTTCTCTCGAGTTGTCAAAACTAAATTACCAGAGGAGCTGCAGACTAAATTTAGACTCTCCAGGGCCGCATCCATCCATAACCTGGCCTTTTTGGCAGGCATTCAGAAAGCTCAGGGGACACTGCACTTTGCCTGGCCTACTTAGCAGAGACAAAAAACGCATCTAAGACTCCGAAAGAATACAAACACTTTATGGCTAAGCCAGCCTCTTCCTTTGCCACTCCTCATCCTAGCAGCTCTGTTCCTGTAACTAGGAATTGGGGAATAGGCCGGTATTGCTATAGCATGTGTATTATCAAAGCTACTTCTCCACAGCAATGAGAAAAGGAAGGTCTGATTGCTTTTTCTGTCTTTATTACGAACTGTCACGTTAAGCTTTCGGTATGCTCTGAATGAAGCCTATAATAAAGGCTAAGAATGTCACATTATTCCTTCTTGCTTAAGCTCGGAACGTCCAAAATTACTGCGAAGCTGGCTGCAAAACGTGGGCACCCCTGAGGTCTCACAGCTAGGTGCTGAACATGAGCGTATGCCACATCTAGGTAGCTCATGCCTCCCAAAAGGAATGCCTTCGAGCTTTTCCTTCAGATTTAAGATCCTCCCCTCTCCTCTCCCCAGCTTTTTTTGTCCTTGCATTTAGCTTTTTTCTAGCCTTTCGATTGCTCATTAACAAAAATGAACAAGAACTGAATAGTCATGTAACAGCATGACTAATCTTAATGCTTTTTTCTGAAATAAAAAAAAAGAAAATAAAAAAGAAAATGTCCATACAATTTTAAAGTAGGTTATAAAAATTCAGTTACAGTGGCTCTGCAGCTCCCTGTTAGGGCTGCAAAATGTTTCATAGTTGTAAAGAGTTTCCCACATATTCCTTCTCTTTGAAGTTCTGGAGAAATGCTCGTATTTTTTGAAGCTAATGTTAAGCTGCATGAAAGCTGCCAATGCTTCAAGGAACATCAGCCAAAGGAACGCCAGAATGAATGAGTTAGATCAGCCGCTCTCAAACTACTACCATGCTTGCTGGTGCTCTGCCTGTTAGCTAGCTGGTCATTTGTGCTACTGTTCCCCTAGTTTCCATCCTGTAAACTACACTAGAATTACACTAAATAAACTGTATGTACATTAAAATAAACTACTTAGAGTTTACAGGGTAAGCTATATTAAATACAGAAAGATTCCCAAAGCTTCTTGTCCATCTGTCTTCAGTCCCTACACGTGCATGTCTTGCATGTGAAAAACAGACTATCCAGTCTCAAATGGGAAGGACCTATTCCGTAAGACTACTGTGCTCTAGCATCTGCAATAACCTAGCAGAGTTTAGATTCATCAGTTCAGAGAGTAAAGTCCTCCAGACCATCAG
The DNA here is from genome assembly GCA_013398295.1 of Chionis minor. Classification (NCBI taxonomy): domain Eukaryota; kingdom Metazoa; phylum Chordata; class Aves; order Charadriiformes; family Chionidae; genus Chionis; species Chionis minor. The sequence goes on from VZSF01005696.1 coordinate 243,159, forward strand.
AAGGACTGTGCTAAAATGCTTCTTCAGATAAGGAACTATTAAAGCCCCTTCTGGGATTGTAATGAACATGGTTAACACAAAAATAAGACTGTAAGTACCAAGCTCGACTATCAAACCAAATGGGGAAATTCAAGTTTACAGCTTTGACCTATTAAGATATGAATGTAAAAGCGTCAGGTAACAACAGCAATCAATACAATCCAGGAAGTTCTACAGGAAGAAAAGATTTAATTTTACACGACATGGAGTAAGAGCTGTAATGAGACGGCCCTTTTTCAGTTTTTCCCCTTGTGGTGCGTCCCAAAATCCTCACTGGAGGTCATAGAAAAAGTTGTATAAGAAGCTACATAATGAAATGGGACAGTGGGATTGTGACAGTTTCCATGCTTTTCTCCTGCCTGCCCCACCCAGTTGAAGCCTCTCAATCTGATCCTCTTAAATATTTTTAAATCGTATTCTGCATAATCAGAGTTTTCTTAGATCACCTCTCCCCTATTTTGGGAAAGTGTTTTTGGAGTTTCCTTTTTGTCTTTGTCTCTTTTTTTTTTTTTTTTTTTGTAAGGCCACACACATTTAACTTGATGGAGAATTCACTTCAAAAGCTTCCTTTCAACTATTTATGAGCATATAAATAGCTATGCAGGAACAAGTCAATAATTTGTCTAGTATACTTCCTGTTTCAAACAATGGCAAACATTGGGTATTTTGGGATGAAAATGTCCATTTTCTTGTATCTTTCTTTCTCCTTATAAGTGTGTGTGCTTGCGTCTATCTATATATAGCTACACCCGTGTTTACACACGTCCATACACATCCCCACATGAATATTTTCTTCATCTATAATTCATCAAAAGAAAACACTTAGGCTAACTTCCAGACACGTAAATCTAACAACAGCTAAATATAACATTTCAAGTTTAATAAGCATTAAAAGGGTTATTTCCCATATTGTGTCTTTAGTTATTTAGTTTATATTAGTTACTTACATGCCCTTTAACCTGCACTTTTTCAACCTCAATTTTATAGTCATTGTGCCAGCCTGCAAGCATACTTCTGCAGCTGAGATTCGTCTTTTAAATTTTGAAGAGTAGGCTATGAGGCTATCATCCTCAAAGCTTTTTCTGTACCTTTCAGGAAACATCTCCGAGACAGAAAATTTACCCAGAGTGGTAGGTAAATTCAAATATATGAATATAAGGCCCCATTTATGCATTTCAGCTGGACCAGTAAATAGCTGAAATGTGGTAATGTGGTTTCAGTTCTATGTACTTAGAGCATTGTCTTCATAAGTAAGATATTCCCAGCATGTCAGTTGTCTGGAAGGAGCGATCTAAGTTAGATTTCCTCCAACACAAACATCTTCAAATTTAAAAATCACAGTAGGAGATCAGAAAGAATCACTCCCCAGGGGCATCTGTATTCTCAGTGAAACATCAGCCCTTGTCTGTGTCATGTCTAGTCATCATCTAGTTACAGACCCTGTTGTTTAACACATATCTTGTAGTTGCCACTCTGATTAACGAAAACATCCGAAGTATTCAAACCATTACCCCTTTTTCAGGGCTCATTACCAAATTTACTTACAACAAGAGTTCAGTTACTTTTCAAGAGAAACAGGCAGATTTTCCTGACAAACTTCTAAAGCCCTCACAGCAGCTAAAGGCTCATTTCCTCAAATCCATTTTTTCCTTCACAGTCACACTTGTGCTCTTTTCCTGCAAACATCAGCAGGGATTTGAGGACCCTCACCAGGAAGGAAAAGGTGCTGGAGAATTTTGTTCACCCAGGGTGCGCGTTCTCTCTTTGTCTCTTTTTCAGCTATGTCCACTCTCCATTTGAAGAGATACTACCTGGGTAGCTTTGAAACAAAAAAGCTTATCACTGTATTCTTTTCTTGTTTAGTCAACCTTTTTATTACTTCTTCATTATTATCTTCTGCTACATTCATCCCATTCACCGCTGCTTTTGTTATGCTTTCTCAAGGCACCTTATCTTTCCACAATTAACATGAACACAAAAATGCTTCCTTTGCACATATATTAGTCTCTTTTTTCAGGGTAACTGTTTTATGTCAAAGTTAAAAGTTATCTATTTTCAACAAATCAGACTTTTAAAGTGGTTTTTAAATAAACATTTGTAGACCATACCGCGCTTTCTTACCTGAACAGAGTTGTTCGACTTTTGTGTAGTTTAAAGCTAATATATCATTAACCCATGCGATGATGTCATGTCTGCTCATAGTCTCTTGGGTTATAGAGGTAGAGTACACGTTGACCGCCATTCCCCAACTAGGAAAAAAAGGACAAAAAGATATTTTTGACATCTTGATGATTGTTTTCTGGATACAGTGAATTTACACTTTGCATTCAAAAAAGGAAGGAAAAGCTACATCACTGCCCAACCTTCTCTTACTTATTGAGAAAGGAAGCTTAATTTTTATGCTTTGATGATACACAATCTCCTCAATGTCTTCTTGGAATTTATGACCATATTTCTCTGGCTGTCACTGTGAACTCATACATAGAAACCTACAGCATTCTGCGTAATGTTAATAAGATAGAGAAAAAAAGAATCATAAGATACATATGACAAGGTCAGAGACCTGGGATTTAGTCACATAGTGCTGCAAAAAGAGTGTGATCTGACATCTATCCATCAGTTTTTTGCCACTGCAGGATGATCAGACCACCTAAAGCAGTATTTAATTTTCAGATCACTTCTAGAACTTCTACGTAGTTGTTCTACTTACTCAAACACTGATTTCTTACTGGGACAGGGGCCTTTTGGATCATTAATTCAGTTCTTAACAGTCACAGAGTGAATACCAGATAATCTGTTTTATCAATTTACCAACCTCTGTTGTGAAAGTAACTGAGACTTGCACTCCCAACCGTGCGGTTGGAAAGCTGCTGTAGAGCCCGATCCCTCTAAATGATTAGGAACAGTTCCTATCAGCTTAAACCCATTTGTTCTTCTGCCAACATCATCCCCCAGCTCTAATAGTCTTTTCTTCTCCAGAGCTGATTTCATAATGCGTTAGGGACAGCACTCAAGAGTCTGTCCCAGTGCCCAGGTAGGATAGATTAAACAAATCAATCCTTTGAGTCTCTTACAAAGTCAGATCATCACTTACTGGTCATGCCAGCAGTCCTCACTGAACACAGCCAAACAGTTTCAGACTGCGTTCAAACAATATTTCACAAAGCCCTTGTAAAATGGCACTCTGTCCTGACAATTTTCATTGCCACATCATCTTAAATAGGTCCTTCTAGTTAGCTAAGGTCCTTTCCTGCAAGCAGGTCTAATTCATAGTAGCTTTACTCAACAGTCCCCAAGCGTGTAGACTAGAAACACATACTACTTAATTTTATTCCCTGTTATTCTACATTAGCCACATCTTTCTGTTGTGAGACATTGCCAATAGAAACAATGAGCACATTCAAGTTTACCTCATCAATAGCTTCAAAGAGCAGAGTCAAGTTCATTCATGAAAAAAGTAATGTTCCCAAGACTAGTGGACTTCAGGAAGACCACTAGTAACAATCTGAGTATGAAGTGCCTCAGAAATGATCAAGTAGTCGAAGTTGCACTATTCTTCTTGGAAAGAACAGGTTTGGTGGGGACTGCACACCTTGGTCTCTAGTGACACCTTGTAGCTAACACTAAACTGGCTAGCTTTGGTGTCCATGCTGTCATCTCAGCCTTGGACCTCCACCTTTTCCCTCAGTGAAAGACCGCAGGATCTCCTCTGTGGGATCTGAGGTCTGCATGGACTATTTCCATTGCCAGTTTGCAAAGATCTTAACTGTCTGAAGCTTGACAGACAACTCTGCAGAGAACACAAAGACTGCAGGTTAACTCCATCCATTTTTCAGGTGTGCTGGAGCAACCCAGATAAAAAGTGTAAAAAAACCCCAACCCACCAGCATGAAACTTGACGCAGTAACATAGAAGTGTAACATAAATACAGGGAATGTATTTAAAACGCAAGATGACAAAGTTTGTAATACCTTCTATGAAACAAATTTCACAAACACAGAAGATGATTCAAATTGTCCACATCTGCTGATGTTAAGATCCAAAATATAAAATATCCAAATTTGCCTGATGAGAATGAAAAAAAATTAAAAAAGAGACCAAGGATAGACCAGTAGGGGAAAGTAGGCTCAAAAAAATTCATGCTCCGATAGTCAGGCAACTACTGCCAGCAATTGATTCAGAACCAGGCTGTCCCTCTACTCCCTTCTGTATGGGCACCTCCAAATTATGGAAGAAATCAGCCTGTCCTCAGTCTGTTCAGTTCTTCCTGCAGGCTCGCAGACAGCACAGTTAATTGTATGAACATAGCACTGTATTCACAGTAACAGTTCACAAAGGTCGTTTACTTGGCACACACTAAGTGCTTGGCTTGAACCGAGCACTAGGAACAAAGTTTTAGAAATAGGGAGTGTCCTTTTACTCTTGAAACCACACCATAATGGCTAACCAGGAAAGTTTAGCTTCAGCATCAGGATGGAAGGGACTAAGCACAGCAAAGACAAACAGCACCTTTGTTACTAATGGCATCTGAAGTTTAAACCGTCACTGTTAGCATGATTTCTACTTTATTATTCTTAATCTTTTTATAGTGATAAGAAGCTAACAGTAAGATACTACCACTGTCACTATTAAACTAACACGTTAAGTATTGTTTGTAAGATCAGTTCAAGTAACAGCTTAATAGTGACTTTAATATTCACTTCAAATTCAGGATAGTGAGTTTAATATTAAACCAAGAGATCAATATTGAACAGTCCACTCACTTCTAAAGAAGCTAAAGATACTTAGATGCTAACATTTGAAATAAAGCTGCTCTGATTTGCAATTGCCATTCAAATTTTAATTGTCCTCTTGAGGCCAGGCAGAACTCAGAACAACCATCAGCTACTAGTAGTGAAAGCAGCAAGTCTACTCTGTTAAAAAGATCAAGAAAATCCACACTCAGAAAAGGAAGCAGAAATTCCCTCATCATCTTCTTCCAAAAGCAAGTGCAAAGACAAATACCTATCCTTCTGCAAGCGACAGGAGAGTAAACAGCCTCCTTAGCTGCAGTGCATGGGATGGAGAACTCTACTTCAGGAAACAGCGAGTAAATGAATAACCTTGAGTTCTACAATAATACCCTGAAGGATATCTGTAATACAGCTTACACTATGTCTGCACATGAATTATGGTCTATGGGTCAAACGAAAGTTCAGGCTATTTGTTAGAGACAATAGCTTCACCTTCGTACACACAGACAAGCACAAGGCTGTATCAATACAATTTTAAACAAATGTATGCAAAATTAATCAGAATTTCTGTTTTTAAAAAAAATAATCAACCACATGCCATTGCCATTTATTCTCAGTGTCTGAATCCTCCATGGCCTCTTCTCTTGAAAGAGTTCACCATGTCTTTGCTGCTTCTGTCCCCCACCCTCCTAATGGTTATGTTTTAAATAAACTCAGCTGGGAAAAGTTTCTTTTACAGTAAGCATGTTCTAATTTGGTGCTCATATACACACATATCCTGTTTGCCACACGGACTTTGGGAGAAAAAAAAAAACCAACCCCAAACAAAAAACAACAAAGAGAAGAAAAAGGAACAGCCAGGCATAGGTAGGGGAGCTGCCATGCTCAATGACAGACAAGAATCCCTGCGCTCGACATCCACAGCTGGGCCTGGGTTTTCTCCAGGACCCAGTTCCCCATGTGCTGAACCGCCTTGAAAAATGTGATCCAGATTCAAAACACGTATTAATAAACATCTGTAATAGAACAGCTGGGCAGGTGTAGACTCACAGGCTGTACTCTGTGAACAGCCAAGTAGCTAACAACTTATTTGTATGTCCTGATACACTACTTCTTCCCAATAACATTATTTACGTTTTCGACTTACTAGGCTTTCCTTTGTTTAGACTGAAGGCTCTCAAGCATAAGGCTGTGATGAGGCTTATACAAGCCTGAAAATCAGCGTCTACCTCACTGAGGTCTTTAAGCTTCCACCTTCCCTGGAGATGTCTGGCGATTGTACAGCAGCTATAAGCAGAGAGCACATCACATCCCCCACTTCAGAGCACACAGGTGGAGATTAAAAACCGCTAGCTGTTACAGCACTGCCTAACCACAAAGGCCTCTGCCTTGTTTCACTCATAAGAACATGAAATTCAAATCCCCAACAAATACAAACAAGCCATAGGAGAGTCTTCACCTATTATTCCAGGCCATTTTAGAAAAACACTTCACACACACGCACGGCAAAGCGCCCCAGACCCGAGTTCAGAGGATTAGTTCAGTGCTGAAAATCATGTATATGCTTAAGCAGTTTCCCCAGTCAGGAATATATTGGCTCAGCGTGTCCAGTGGTAAACATTACACCCAAAGGAATATTAATTTTTTAAGGCATTACATGCAGCACTGAACGTTCAGCTATTAGGCATTTTCCACTGCTCTTGCTGCAGATAACTGCAGCTGTTACAAGGTGTCATCCAGCTGTGTTTAAGGACAGTTTTGCAAGAGGCACATTTATTTTTCCGGGGAGAAACTAACAGTTGTTGACAGCAGAAGCTGCATTATGCCAAATCAGTAATAATGGTCAGACTGGAAGGATTATAGCAATGCCCCTATCTGCAGTGTAAAGACTTGTCACATGTGCCACCACCTCTGAACCTGCCAGGCCTTCCTGGCTTGTACAATTAGGCACAGTACGATGTTAAAGTTTTCAAATGCAGTAGAAAACCTGTGTGACAATACAAAGAGGAGCCTTCTGGAAGCTGGCACCTGATAGCATCGGGATAGACACTGCCAGTAAAACAAAAAGCTCTTACACCAAAAATTACTGAAGCAGAAGATACAGCAGAGAGGCTAAGACACAGCCGAGAGAGACTGCGGTAGCTCTTGTTTGAAAGGCTCTCTAGATGAAAGCTACTGCAAAATGGAAATCCCTGAAGGAAGAACCCTACCAGCCTCAGCGGCTGCATCCCCGCAGAAGGAAAACTCATCCTTTCCCATCATCCTGAAATGGCAGGTGATTCACAGCTGGACCTTGCCTGCTGCTTTAATGTTCGCTGCACACAGCCATAGCCATTACAGGCCGGTGACGCTTGAAGCTGTCTTTCCCAAAAGGAGTGCTGAGGACTGAAAAATAACACAAAAAGCCCCAGCGCAGTTCTGACACCGCTGCTCTTACCCTCCCTTTTGACTTCTGCTGTACTCCCGCAGCAAATTCCACGGCTGTGGCCAGAGCCCTCAGATCAGAGGACTGCAACTGAAGCAATATTTGCAGCAAGGAATATAAAGGCTCTATCTAGTCAGAAACTCACACAGTTCAAGATTAATCACAATGAGATATTGCCACAGGAAGAAAAAAAAAAAAAGAAAAGGAGAAAAGAATCCTCTGGTTGAAATATTTGGAGAAATTCACACCTTTTAGATGTTGAATGTCAAATCTCTTGTGCACTGTTCTCATGTTACTAAAAGGCCCTGAATTGTTAAAAATCTCTTATTATCCATGTATCTCTCTCACTTCTGAATGCCATTTTAGCTTCACAACATGGATCTGACTTGGAAGACCTAAAAGGATTTGTGAAGCATGCTACAGAGTCTAGACAATACTGAGGCAATCTATGTACAGTTTGATTGCTTGAATGTTGCAGGATTACCATTTAACACAGCAAACAGCATATCTTCTATTGTTCTCATCACAGCTCCTTGTTTAAATGCAAGTGAGTTTAGAGTACAAGAGATTTACTTTGATTGGATTAAGGCATGCTTTAAGTTTTGTTCTTTTAAATTAGAGGCTGCCTGCCAACACTAGGATGTTCTGACCTACATTGTTTATGATGGGTCTCAAGGATTAGTTTAGACCCAAAATCTGAGTAACTTATAAAGACTGGTGGTAATTCTGTTTTGTGGTACGTACAACTTTAGAAAAATTACACCCCCCCCCCCCAAAAAAAAGTATTATGTGTGAGGCAAAAAAATACTGGTTCTTTTCCAGACATTCAGTTCCCCCAAATCTGAAAAATACAACCAAAAGTATTCAAACAATATACACAGTTTGAGCCAAACCCTCCGAGATGGCCCAATAACTAGCAATGCATTACACTGTCTACTGCATACTTTTTACAAAACAGTTTTAAGTTTATTCACTCACTAGTTATGAAATTAGTGTAGATGACTGAAATCAGAAGAACAGTTACAAATTCCAAGAAAATGATGTAGTAGTGCTTGGAATATTTTAAGGCACCTGAGGAAGACAAGCCACATTCACTGACTCGCTTGATTTTGGTTTTTTTGATCTGCCAGTCACATCTGCACAGCACAGCTGCTATTTCTTTATTTCTCCAACTACCTCCCCATTCCTTCGTTCCTCCTGCTGCCACTGAAAGTGTATGGCAATGTAATACATAATGCCATGTCTCCACAGCAATACTAACACTTTTTTTCCCTTCAGGGTTCACCTTTGCCTGTGAAAGTACAATGCGACATTAACACTGAACTACATGATATCTTAATTGCAGCTGAAAGCATTTGCATACCCTGAAAGGCTCCTTATCAATTTCTATAAGTAAACGAATCTCAACTAAAAAAATTACATTCTTGACAAAGGACAGGGGCTTAAGAAAGGCAGACATCAACAGCTTACACAAGATGGAAGCAACTGAGACTCCCAGGCTGCCACCATTTCCATAATGGCATACTCTCTGGTTAGGAATGAGCCACAGCAATGCACAGCACCCTCAAACTGCACCTTAGTCTGACAAAGCAATAGCAGTGCTTGGTGCTGCACAGGCACTCGTTAACATGGGGAAAGGATGCACAAATTTCAGTATAAAATGAATGTTACTACAAATTAAGACGGCATTTTATTAATGGAGAACCACAAAAACCTTTGAAGTGGGAGGAACGTAAGCGTGGCAAGGCTGCAGTGTTAAAAAAATAAACTGCTTTTACTTACAGTTGTTACCCTCCCCCTCCCTCCTCTCAACTCCAAGATCTTAAGCTTGAATTGCTGCTTTGATGCCCTGAAGACATTCAACCTGTAAAATTTTTCACAATAGACACTGGCAACTAGTCTACCTTTCACAACAGACATGGGGGTTGGGGGGGGGGGAAGGTCGATTCAGAGAAAAATAATTCTCAGACTTATGTTATGTAGTAAATGCAAGTCAGTTAGGAAACACCTACATTTTAGAAAACAGAAGAGGATCTGTGGCCATTCTGTAACTAGAAAACCTTGAAAAAGCTGATGAATAAACCAACAACTAATCTGTGAAACAAAGTCTCAATTCACCACAACAAACATAGGAGCTTTAATTCTCCTTTTATTTTTTTCCCCTCTTATGGAAAATAACAGATTACTAAGCATACATGCAGACATTGCTAAAGGACGTTAAAAACATGTCGTAAAGCAAGGTAACAGCAGTGCTGAGTGCACTTATCATGGTGGAGAAAGGCTGCCTTGAGAGGCAGCACGTTTTCGCAAGCTTCAGTTCCCAGCCTGGGTTCTGCAAACCTCCTATCTTTTTGCGCCCACTCGATGATGGATGAGTAGTCATATTTTCAGGCGGCAGATTCCCAGGTGCTTTCGCAAACGCAGATTTACTAGAAAACGGAGATGGCAGCTGAGGAGAGCTTGTCCCCAAAGCCACTTCCCCACCCGAGCGCAGCAAGCGAACTCTCAGGAAAAACAATGAGGATACACCCACACACCTTAGCATCTACACCAGGGAGACAATCTGTCCCTGATCAGGAAGGGATAAAAATAATCAGAAACCCCGATTAAGAAAAAAGCAACACTGCCAGGCACCCAAGGCACTATGTTGGAGACGAACCCACTGGGCGGACGGCAGCCACGCTGCAGCCCGGCAGCAGCTCTGGCAGGGCAGGCAGCCCGCCGCTCCCGACTCCTGCCATTTCCGCCTTTTAAGTCCAGAAAACACTGTGGGCAGGCTCGGGAGCTTCAGCAGGGACGAGATCCAACTAGCTGGAGTCAGATGAAGTCACCAAATGAATTTAGTTTTGACCTATCCAGGGTTTTGCCGCTCCCCTCCTCCTCCTCCTCCTCCTCCTCCCTGACATGTACACATTGGGAGGTGAAAGGCTAAAGTAACAGGCAGGTTTCCTCCAAGCATAACGTCATGGCAAACGGGATTTTGTAACACTATACAGCCCTCCTGACGGGGGGCCTGAGCAGCCTCCCAGCGCCTCACGCCCCCGCCAGAGCCAGGCAGTGACTCAGCAGGAGACAGGCACTCAGCATCCATGGGATTCATAGGAGGACAAGGCTGGGAAGAAAGGAAAACAGGAGGATTAAACATGGGGAAAATGCAATGCCTTCCTCCTAACCCATAGCTGCCGTTTCCTAACGGTAGGCTGCAGTACACATAAAAAAGCCTGGCTGTCCAAGGCATGCGAAGTTAACCTGGAGAGGGCTCTCACGGGAAAGGTCTTGCACTAGCTACAGAGGGACTACAATACACCTTTTCTACTCACAAATGATGTCATATGATACAGAACACAAGGACTTTGTCATGCATCAACTTTCCTCTCTTTTAAATGAAAACCAAACGTAAACACACACCAAATTATGCCTTGCGACGTTTATTCTAACCTTAGTGTACCTACATGTTAGAATCACAGAATATCCCGAGTTGGAAGGGACCCAGGAGGGTCATCACATCCAACTCCCTGTTACTGCAGAGGGTACGGCCCTCTGAAAGTGGCCTTCTGAGTAGGCATTTTGAAGGCACATGGTGTGACACCAGGGAAAGGACAGGAACCAGCACAGAGACTGCCCGTACGGCCAGCCCAGGACCCGTGGGCAAAGGTGCCGGAGCACAGCTGGCCCGAGCGAGCCGGCGAGCTGCCAGGCAGGCAGCCAGCCTCGCTCCATCCCTGAACGGTCACCGTGGAAGGAAGGTGACGACACCGAGCTGGGGTATAAGACAACATTTATTTTAAGCCACCTTCACCCGGCGGTTGTAAACAAGCATGTGACAACAAGATGAAGCAACAGGCAACCAGGCTAGCTGCTCACACTGGGGCATCACTCTCTAAAACACGGCTGTGTATTTTTGTAGCCTAAAATACTAAGTTCCCGTATGGTTGTCCAGGGTTCCCATTGCTACCACAGCTCTGCCGCCATTTGGGCTTCAAAGGAGGAGTGCCAGGCTTTCTGCTGGGTACGCAGGGCACTCAGTGTGCAGGTTTCTAGGAGCAAGCTCCAGCAGACGTCTATTACCTGAACCAGGTGTAAATCTGCTGCCAGCACTGCCTCTGCAGACCACTGGGACAACACACTACATGGCTTCTTACCGGGCTCTGCGTTCAACCTCTCTCCCACTTCTCACTCCACCCGCTGGTGAAAGCGAGGCTAAAAATGATAATAATTTAAAAAATCTCAGAGTTTTGACATGTCCAATGTTGTTGAAACAGGCCCAAGTAAATACTCCTGTCTTTGGCTTGTACAAACTCCCTAAAAAAATCATTATTAATATTATACAGATTTCAACTGTTAACACTACCAGCCATGACACTTAATTTTGGGTTTGGATAGTAAAGTAACTTGACCTCTTCCCTCATTCTCATGAGTTAATACCATAATGAACAAGGAGACACTCTGAAATTATTCTGGTGCTCAAGATATTACCAGTAAATGACTTGCACTTAGAATTAATCCTACCAAGGACTATCTAGAAGAGGGATGAACTTCTAAGTGCAATTGCTTAACTGCTAAATTAATTTTGGAGCAACTAAAACTAGAATTCACTAATCTTTCATGGGGTAAATTGCCCTTTATGAACATGCTAGCTCAACCGTCTGTGATTTATGTAATGTGTTATTCTTGCAGTGTGCCAGTAACCACAAACTTATTTTACCATTGTTGCACTACCAACGCAATTGCTGAGACTACCAGTATGAAGGTAAAGCTTCCCCAAACTGATTTTTTTTTTTCCCCCCAACCATGTTGGTCTTTGAAGATCTATGAAGTCTGAGTCTTCTTTTGGATTTTAGCTTTTAAAATCTCCTCCCTATCTAAAGGGGGAAATCCCCGAAGCTTTGTTTTCCCACGTAATGTTCTTTAGATGGTGCTTACTCCTTTGATGGAACGGTGATTGTAAGAACAGAATTACTGGCAGTTACAACAGTCTTTATCTACGAGCCCCAGTAAAGCCTTGTACCTTAAGCTAAGAGAAGCATAGATGTCCTGTTTAATAGGATTTGACCTCCCTTTGTGGAATATCTTGAGGTCAATTCCTAAACTGTATTGCTTCCAGCTGGCAAATGGTAATGTTACCAAGTTCGACTTCCACAATAAACAAAGCAAAAAAAGTTTATTGCTTAAATTACCTTTGACTACATATAAGTGCAGTTAAGAAGGTAATAATCTGTGCTTTAATGTGAATATTTAGTTTCTTCAATGCGCTCAGTGTTGCTGTAGGTCATGCAACAAGACAGTTCTGCACCACTCCCTGTAAAAGCATGTCAAACTAAGCACGCATCTGACAGTTTAAGAGCCATACTTACAGTTAAACATTTTCTGCAGATTAAACTTATCAATAGTGTTAATATTTTCTGCATGAAAAAATACACAATCCATTAAAAGCAGAGGGAGTAATTTATCAGCTTTTAACTTCGAGACATAATCTTTAATTGCAATGTATATAATTAATTTTATGACAAAGTAAAACTATCCCTTTGCTCTACTGCGTGTCTATGAGCTTTTCGTCATCCCTGGGTACTAAATTGCAGAAGTTGCTCCCAGTGGTTTAAGAGAATGCAATGTGAAGTAATTAATACACTCCAGCAGCAGCAATATAGGTTTTGCAAGAATTAACCTAGGCAACAGTTGAAATTGATGTAGTCTCAGTTTGACTGCATACGCACATTTTTCTTTTCCATTTGAAACCTTTGATGATAGGAAGATTTCACCTTGATGGCAGTACTAAGTTTGTTACCATAATACTCCTTTCACTTTTAAAGTGATCAATCTCATGGCTTTGTTTTGTGTGCTGTTTATGCCTATTAGTTACAAAACAGGATCATAAAGTGACTTGGGTCAGCTGGGTACTCTGGAGATATCTGCTCCAACCTCCTGTTCACAGCAGAGCCAGCAAGAAAAGGCTTCCGATGGTCCCATCTAGATGAGTTTTGAGTCTCTCCAGAGACAGATATTCCACAGCCTCTCCGGGTAACCTCTTTCAGTGTTTAACCAGCCCCACTAGGAGAACTTTTCTACCAATACCTAAAGCTATTTATACTGTTGCAGCTGCTGGCTGCCATTGCCTCTCATCCTCTCCTCGTGTACCTCAGAGAAGAGCATAGCTCCATCTTCTCGACACCCTCTGCCATTAGACAGCTAGAGACTGCAATGAGATCTTCCCCTCTCCTGGAGCTCTTCTCCAGGCTGACCAAACCCAGCTCACATGCTCCATCCCCCTTAACCATCCTGGTGGCCCTCCACCCCGCTCAGTTCAGTATCTCACCATCTTTCTCAAACTGAAGAGGCCAAATTCAGACAGAATGCGGGATGCGGTCTCAGAAGCACCAGAGAGGAATAATCACTTCCCCGGAGCTGCTGGCTACATGCCTGCTAATGCAGCCCAGCACAGGGTTGGCCTTCTTCCCTGCAAGAGCACACTGCTGACTCACGTTCGTCTTGTTCACTAGCACCACCAGGTCCATGTTGTGTAGCACTTCAGGAACAATTACAGATGGAGCGCTTAAGGTGGCAGCGGAAAGAACCACCTCACCGTATTAAAAACAGAGCTGCTTAAGAGACAAGGCAGTTCTACAGCAACTTCATTGCTGTGAAACTTATTTCACGCTCGGGGACCGCAGATTAAAAGTGTCCATTGGAGAGCCAAACTTCTGTAGGCACAAATAAATATGGGGGGGGGGGCGGGGGGAAAGAGTAAGTATTCCTTATGCGTCCTTGAGTTTGTCAACTGGCACAACATGAATGTGTTGACTGAAAATAGTGTTTTCACATCCTGATTCGGAATCTTCATCTTGCACAACTTCAAAACATTAATATGGGCAAGGAGAGACATGGACCCCAAACAATAATTCAGTAAAACATAATTAACGCCACTCTGCATAACAAGGTTTTCAACAGAACAGCTATTTACATGTGAATGTTGTTCTTTTAGGAAAATGTATCCCTTCCACTCAACCAATTACCATTTCACTGCCTCCATGTTCCCAGCCCTCCTACACACCATAGTCTTCCTGTATACGCAAGCTACTGCAGGACTTTCATATCACTGGGTTAGGTACTCTGCTTCCATACAAACAATTGCTCACAGACTGTATAGTTATTTTAATAAGCTATGATTTGTATAACACTGGATCCATAAGTAAAGCAAATGCATATTCTACTTCAAATATTTCAGTGCTTCCTATTCATGATGTTACTGGACTAGCTCCACAGAGATTAACCTTAAGAAGCGAAGCATAACAACCATGTAAGATTTGCCTAAAATGAATTTTCATTCCCCCAAAATTGTTTAATGCATATTGCCAGCAAGCCTTTCCGAGCATCAACACTGCATTCCAGAGTGACAGGCAAGAATTTGCATTCATGTGCATCTCTGAATAATTACAGCTGCTTGGGTAGAAAATCTGTACAGGACTAAGAAGCCCTGCTGTAGGGGGGATATTCACTTGAGTTACTCCTAAAAGATAGGGCTGAAGCCCACACATCTCGCTAACTAGCTCTCAGAGTTCCAAATTGCCAAGAAACATAATACTGAAAATTAAACCTCTGAAACAATACACACAACCATATGGAAAAACAGGAACATACACCATTGCTTTACGCTATACCATTAGAGCAAAATAAGCTACTCCTTTACTCTGTCAGCTGCCACACTGCAGAAGGGCCCAGTTTTTACACAGAAGAAATCCCAAGCAAACTCCAAAGTGAGGATTTTTCAAGTTTGCATAGCTTGTTTAAATATATTTCCAGACCACTCTAAGTTTCTGTTTAAATCCACATGTGGTCACACCAATGTTTCTGTCCTTGCCCCTCCACGTGCACAGGATCCAGATTCACAGGATTCATCTTCCACCACCTCACTCCTATTTCGAACCCCTTCCCTCTCCCGGTCAACACGTGTAAGCGATGTAAGGCAGCCGTACACAAGGCCAGAAGATCAAGATCACAAACTACATGGCATTTTCCTCTCCAGGCAGAACAATTTGGCTCAGTTGTAGGATTTCCTACGGAAGCTACATCCTTAAGTCTGTACTCACTGATGAATGTTTACATTTCCTGTTTGGATAGCATAGCAAAAAACAGATTGAACACAAAAGCACCCTACACCGAGCATGGGGCTCTATGGGAAACAAAAAATAATTTCAAGTTATTGGTGGTTAAGATGAGCCATTTAGTGAGTGTGCTTTCAGTATACAGAGCCTTCTCTATCAAATATTTAATAACTTGGTATACCACCAGAAAACTAGACAAACCTTTGTCAAAATATTACAGGCAAGATAAATAAAATATGCAGATATGGTGTTAAAAATAAAAAAACCACTACTTTTAAAAACCCAGCAGTTAAATGCATGTTCAGTAGACTTCTACGGCTGGATACTCCCCCTCCCCCTCCCACCTTATTGTAATGAAACAACATGAAGAAGATGCTTTACCGGTGAGTCAGGCAGCAGAGACCTGAGCAAGACCCTCACAGCTACGCGGTGCTCAGCTAACACCATCCACAGAAGAAACACGGATGTTTCCCATTTACATTCCCTAGCACTGATACTGGAAGCGAGCGACCGGCGCGGCTAGCCGGAGGTCAAGATTCAGCAAGCGAGGCGGCGGTGGGTATCTGAATGCTATCCCAGTGCAGCGCGAGTCCTGCCACCACACTTACGCCGCGCTATGGCCTCCGTGCCATCCCGCGCCGCGGTTTGCGTGATTGAGAACAGATGTGGCGAGACCACTCGTTTTCAATTATCAAACAAAGGCTGAGAGTTGCATCGCCAAAACGAAAAGGCTGGCACACTATTTATCTTCTTCCTTACCAAGCCTTTGCTATAATTAGCTTTAGGCATGAGGAAGGAGAAAAGACTGTCAAATTAAACTAGCCTCCCCCCGCAAGCCCCAAAGCCAAAACCTCTGAAGATATTTTAAAAAAGTCACTCATTCAAATGCCAAGGCCTGAAATGTAGACCTACTACACTTATTTTTTTTCCTTACTGCTTCCCAAAACAAGTTTTGTATCTCAGAAGGTTAGACCAGGTGCGTCACCTGGGAGAACACTCCTGTGGTCCAGCCTGTCTGTCATGAGGTAGCTGCATCTCCCCCAAACTAGCCATTTGTGCAGCAAAGGAAAACCACTCAAAGACATAGCTTTAATCAGGCTCTCTTGGTCCACAGCCCCACCTCCAAATCACCTTTCTTTCACAACACAGCATATTTTTCAGTGCCTGTTTTCCAGGGAGGCGAGATTGAAAAAAACTAGGCAGAAGCCAAAATGTCTGTTTCTAAAAGTGACAGCATCAGGTTCAGTTCTCGCATATCCTAAACTCTTTTTTTTTTTTTTTGTTAATATGCCAGAAACACAGTGCTGTTGCTATGCAGCTCGACAAGGTAGTTTAAAAAAAAAACCCGCACCACATAACAAAAAACCAGAACACAGCCTCCCACCTACAGGATGTTTCTGAAACGCACGGAGGCTGGGTGCAAATGAGGTGCACTCAGACCTTTTTGGTGAGAGCGCTTGGGTGCAAGCTGAGAAGATGGCGATGTCTGAAAGTTACTTTCATTTCCTTACACAAACTGGGCTGTCTGTGGAGTGTTGTTTTCTTCTTTTCCTCCCTCCATAAAGCTACCTCTCTCTTAGCCCCTGATTTTAAGAACTAGGCTCAACTCCCAAAACACTGAGAAGATATTTCCTTCAGGGGAGATCTAAGTCCAGGTCAACAGAGGTAGCCCAGTAATGTAGGAATGGACAATCTAGCCTTCAAACTACCAATGCACTATTGAGCAGAGTCATCCTCAGCCCTCCAAGACATCTACATGTACTCACGTGTGATTCCCAGTAATTCAAACAGTTTCACCCTGTACTCTTTGAGAGCTGGACCTGCCCAGCAGAAGATTCTCACCAAAACGACTCTCCCTAGGCAGAGCACACCCTAATCAGGAAATGAGATTAAAGACGAAGAGCCGCAGCAGCAGGAAGCCAGCTTGATGAAAGTGAAAGAAGAGAAAATAGAGGGTACCCTAAGCCCGCAGGAAGCGAGGAAAGATTTCTGCGTGGGGTCTCCTATGCTGGCTAGTAGCTACTGGCCCCAAGTCATCAGCATGGTCCTCTCTTGGACACCTAGTAACTGTATCTTGTTGCAATCCACACGCTTGACAGGCAAGGGGGTTATCACAAATACCGCTTCCGGGAAAGCTCAAGCCAAATTTATAGGATGCGATTTATGGGTGGAGGGTTTTTTGTTATTGTTGTTTGGGTTCTTTGTTTCTTTTTAACAAACATTTATTACTGCCTTTCTCCTGCTTCCAGGGGAATCTAGGACAAAATTCTCACAATCTGCAACAGGAACAGTTAGGCCAAGAACAAATACCTCTGGAAATAATGTTTCAGTTACTAATATATTTAGTAGCATTTGCTTTCACTTGTATTTACAGTTTCGGAGGATGAAGACAGTCCTGCCCATCTGTACTGGGAAGTGAGAAGACAACTCACTGCTTTTACTCTGTATCTTCTTTCCCTAGCAAGGAAAGTTTGGGCCTCAATTTACTGATTTTAACAACACAAATGATCTTTTTCACTTCAGCACAATTACCTGCTTACCATATTCAACGGAACCTAATTTTAGAGCAAGAAACACTTTCCGCCCAGAGTAAAGCAAAACAGTTAAGTCTCCCGTTGTACCCTGAGTAAAGCTGTATACGAGAGGAAGGCACTGAGTCGCCGGAGATAGTGGCAGGGACACATCCTGCCGAGAGAAAAATGCTCCCTGCCGCCCGGGGCCAGGCTGCATCCGGCAGGTCATCGGGAGTTGGGATGGCAAAGACCAAAACAGACTTTGCTGTAACACAAATCTCAGCTTTCAGTGTGGAAGTTGTCAGCTCCCACTGCAGTAAACTACGACGGCCAGACACACGCTGTAACACCCCACAGTATGTCAGCGGCAGGCGAGAAAATCACCGCTTCCATCCAACTTTCATTATTGGGCACCGCACCGTGGCACATCGGCAGCTTAATGATTTCTAAAAGCCAGACGACACTTAGGAAAACCAAATATTTAAAACAAATACCCCTAGACAGGTACATACTCACAGATAAGAAAGTATTTTTTTGTTTTAGTTTCTTTTAGCTTCATGATTTGAAGAAAAATAATCAGGAAATTAGTCCCGTTCCACCCCTTTCTGAAAATGCTGGGTATAAAACTACATATAGCCAGTGTACAAAGGACCAGAAAACCATTTTTCTAGCAGCACATAGATAAACCAGAAGTTATGTGTGGTATCCAGCATAGGATAGGTACAACAGTTTGCCCCTTTTAGACTGGAGTGGCTTGGGCTAGGTACACCATTCAAACCTGGAAATATTCAAACTCTTTTGTACAGCTAGCTTTTAAAAACACGATGAGCTGATCAACCACACAAGATGCCTAGAGTCTGGCAAAAAAGCACTGCAGACATGCCCCGCTTAAAAAAATTCCCCCCACAGCTGTTGATTTGGTTTCTCATTGAGTTTTTTTTCCACTCTTCTTTGAACATACACGTAAAAGTATAATTGAATGCAATGCTGTTCTCAGAAACGAGCCCAAATCTATCTCGGGCCAACAAAGTGACACCTCAGTTCCAACTACATTTTAAAGCCAGTCTCCTGATCCAGAGTGCCTGAAACAGCATTTCACTATGGAAATACAGACGGGTTAGAGCTATTTACTCTGAAAGGTAACATCTCTCTGTAACTAAATTTTATGCCAAAGTGCCTGGTTTCCATTTACCAGCTAAGCGAGGCTGGATGAGAAACTTAACACCTCAGGCCTGTACGTCCCAGTCTGCAAAATATAATATATCCGTTGGAAGACTTGGGAAAACTATTTGTGGCTTTGCATACAGAGCACATGGTTGGGACTCATGTGGTATAGGTTCAATTCCCTGCTGTGTCCTTAACTCAGGGCAACTCCTTTCACATCAGCTTCCTACTCTGCAAAACGGTGTAAACTTCACCTCTTTTTAAATCTGCTTCAGGAGGTGGATATCAAATCTTTGGTAGGAGCTGGTATTTGAAACAGTAAAGCACTTTTTTTTGTTTAGGTCTGAGAACATCTACACAAGACAATCTAAACCAGTAAATAGAAATTTATTCTGATCAACAGACACTAATTCTTATGAAATGGTACGTTAAAAGTAAAAGTGAGAAAACATTTCTGATATTACAGGAGAGAAGAGAGAAGTGAAAGGCAAATACTGAACTCCTATACATATGGTAGGTATAGTTTAACTTAAGAGCAAATCTACGCTATGCAGAAACGTATTGCGAGCAAAGTATGTACTTCTAGACCTGCACAACTGCTGATCTGATGTCATGCTTCAGGCGGTGTTTAATGACATATTTATTCCATACTTCTAGATGCAGATGGAAGAAACCAGCCCGACAGTCAGAGGCATAGCAACTTGATGTGTCATATGGTAAAGGTGTACAGGCTGCTCCAGAAACCTGCTCCAACGCCAGCATGGCACCACCAGCCCAGCGTGGCAGTAGGCACAACGCTGATGGTATTGATCCGGTTTATTTAACTATCTTCTGCTTCAACTCAAAGCTAGCAAGGATCAAACTAGCTTAGCTACTAAATATTTTGATGGAAGTTAAAAGCACCTTATATTCCACTCTCAAGGAGAAGTTCCACCAGTTTTCACGTTTTCTTTAAGGTTTCTTTCTGTTATGGTTGACCTCTACTTCACAAAGTACTTAGAGCTACAAATCACTCTCACAGCTGGAGAAAGGGGGAATCAATAGATTTGGGGGAACGCGACTCTGTAGGTCAGGGTAGGTTTCCACAATGAAAAGAGAACCTAAGTAGGATTCCCCAGTGGAGATTTAATTTGTGCGTTGAAGGTTTATTTCTGAAAAAATTTTGACTGCATTATTTATTTGCTGCCCCAAAAATCACACACAACATTAGCATCAGTAGTTCTGCATTCCTTTATATTGCTCTAGATATGGACACAAACGGATGCAAAGCTCTACAAGAATAAAGAACACTGCTGGATGAAAAGCTCTTCAGATGCAGAATAACTTCAGCTTCTGAAATATTGGGCAACTGATATAATTATTTCTGTCATCATGTGCTTAACACAGCACCCTCACAAAACGTCTTTTTTAGACATGGTTCAATGTATGGTATGACAGGCAGAAGGGCAAGGAAACTGACTTGTTGATGGCTGCAGAAAATTATATACAAACGTAATGCAAAAGGATAATGGAGAACCCCATTCAACAGAGTTCTTTTCCAAAGAACCCTTCTGAAGGAAAGCAGTGAGATAGCAATCAGTAGCACCTATGGCACATGTCAGAATAACTAAAGGTAGATGCTTGATCATTCATTTCAAATCTATTCCACATTTCTGCTTAGGTGCATGATGGAAATATAGCTTTCCTCTAAAACAGAATCTTGCACTGCTCAGCTGAAATTCAGATATAGCAAGCGAGCGCTCCAATCTTTCTGCAAGTAGAAATAGGTCTTTACAAAAGCTGTGTCGCTACTTTGTGCTAAACGTGCGCATCGGGGCTTCCTCACACAAAGTATCAATAGATTCAGAGAGAGAGACAGACTAAATTTTGTGGTATTCAAACAAACCACACGCTCGGAGCTCCGATGCGTTTCGCCATCACCCATCAGCGTGCCATAAACAACGAGATTCACTGTTAAGGTTCCTAACATCAGCTCTGCCGGTAGCAGCTCTGTTATTCCTCAGCGGAAGAAAAAAAATACTGCGATTTTCTTCAGACAAACAAGCCAAGTCATCCACATTTGTTTTCGTCTAATCGAGCATACAGCTCGCCACTTTAGTCGGATATTTGAAAGCAGCATCATTTCCTGCGGTTTGAAAATCAGCTTTAAGGGGCGTGTTCTCTGCAGAGGCATTGCTTGCTGTCATCCAAGGCAGCATTTAAAATAACTGTATATTAACATAAGGGCAGCTACTGGCCGTATTATCACCCTTCGAGTCGGCAGCAAGGAGCACATAAAAACCAGTTGCGTTCCGGGCTGCGCCGCGACCCTTATCAAACAATGCAAACAATTTTAATGAGCTTATCTGCCGGAACACATTGTCAGAGATGTTAATGCAAACGCGCTGCCAGCAGCGCATGCCAAGCGATTCATCAAAAATGCCTACAACTGCGACAAAGGACGTGCCCCCCCCCCCCCCCCCCCCCCCCCCCCCCCCAAAAAAAAAANCCGCGGCCCCGTGGTGCGCGGCCACCAGCCCCGGGTGCGGCAGCCCCGACGGCATGTTCATGGCGGCCGGGTGCGAGAGGTGGCCCAGGCCGTGCATGTGCGAGTGCGGGTGGGCCGAGGTGGAGATGAGGCCGCCGCCGCCCCCGCCGCCGCCGCCGCCGCCCCGCTATCCGCCGCCGTACCTGTAGGAGCGCTCCCCCCGCACCGTGTGCTTCCTGAAGGGGATGATGGTCCCGTTATCCTGGATGATGTCGTTGTTGTTCTCGCCATTTGGGGACAGGGCTTGGGTCGGTCCGGGCATTGGCGCTCCCGGCGCTCCGCGGAGCCCCGCGCTGCTGCTGTGCGGAAGGTGGCGGCGGTGGCAGCGGCGGCGGCGGCAGCAGCACCCGGACTCCCGCCGCCC
>VZSF01005696.1:265057-309417 GCA_013398295.1 Chionis minor
CCCTCCACCTCCGGCGGCCACGCCGCTACCCCGCCGCTCCGCGCGGGTCCCTGCGCCCGCGGGCGGCACGCAAACACCTTCTTCCCCCATCCTCCGGGAACGGGGCGGGGAGCCACGCCGTCCCTCTGCCCACCCTTCCCTGTGGCCGCGGCAGCCGCGGTGTGGCCCCGCTTTTACAAGGAGAAGCGGCGACACCCCGCCGCCCGCTGCCGCAGCGTCACCCGCCGCCCCCCACGGCGCCCCAGCCTTTTCCCGGACAGCACGGGGCTGTTCCGGGCCCGGGGCCCGGCAGTCAGCACGAAACGAGCACCCCCCACACCACGCTGCTCTGCAACGACGCCCGCCCCGGCGGCAGCAGTATAAACCCAAAAACCAGGGGGTTATTAAACACAGCCCAGCTCTTCCCAAGCATCTTCCCCCCGTTTTGGCGTGCCGGGGGTAACGGCCATCTCCCCTGCACGGGGCTTGCCCTGGTCCGCCAGCTCCACCGGCCGCAGCTCACCAGAACAGGTTTTGTGTTTAATATGGCAGGCGCTTTACTGACAGAAATGTGCATGAATATTAAATGGTACAAGGATACACTGTGTCAGAAATCACGGGACTCCTAACCGCACAGAAAACATAAGGTCTAAGTTCATTGATGCTATTTCCCCACCACCACCACTGGTCCACCATATCTGCTATTCCACCTGGATTTCCACCCACCATCCTCTCCCACCCCCAAACACCAGGGCATCCAAGTCACCAAGCTCTATATCCCCGCTTGCAGCTTCACTGGAGAGCGGGGGAAAACGCATGTCGAGCTGCATTGCACTTTTCCAGCTTTGTCCTACTCTCAGGCTTACACAGAGAAACCTTTTGGTGGCACCTCCTTTAAAATCTTGCTTGGGTCAGAAACAAAAAGGTGAAAAACC
Source organism: Chionis minor (assembly GCA_013398295.1). Classification (NCBI taxonomy): domain Eukaryota; kingdom Metazoa; phylum Chordata; class Aves; order Charadriiformes; family Chionidae; genus Chionis; species Chionis minor. Next base: position 265,972 of record VZSF01005696.1, read on the forward strand.
CTGCCAAGGCAGCAGCACTGAACTGGTGGCACCGCTGGCTCTGTTAGGGCCACCATTCACACGGCCCCACAGCTCTTCCTCATTTAAAAGGGTTTCTTAGCCCCCTTAGTCCCTTTCCCTCAGCGTATCTTTATGATTTCCACATATCTCCCCTCACCTAAATAGCAATATCCTTCCAAGTTTGACATTAACCACAGAGCAATGCTGGTCATCCTCAGAAGCAGATCTGAACTTCACCGCCGTAAAACCTACCCTCATGTCCCAACAGTGGATCAAAACTCGCACATTAACCACATTGGAAAAAACCCCAAACTATCCAACTGTTTACAAATTGTTTTCTCTAAATGGAAACCAGCAAGAGTGACCATGGGCATACTTCCTAAACAGCTCTGTATGACCTCGAGGCTGTTCATTGGCAAAGAGCAAAATACATTTGCACAGATCTACCAACATCTTAAAAAAAAAAAAAAAAAAAAAGGTGCCCACCCCCAAATTCAACTCTCTCTTAAAATGAATTTTAAGGTGGCAGGTCAAATGGAAACAATATGAGTATTTCCAATATTTTCTCACAGGCACATGCTGACATTTTACTAAAACTCAAAAGTTCCGGAGCATGAGTTTAACCAGGTTTATACCTCATACCTCAGATTTTTTTCTGCACAAAGAAGGTGATTCTTACAAAATTTTAACTAATCTTTATCTAACCCTTCAGACTGCAATGACAGTTTGCTGAAAGCTTAGTTTACATTACTATGCTCTTGATGTAGACTCTGTATTCACAGAGAGCTTCTAAGGTGAGTACAATCAATAACTAGGCACCAACTGCACTGCACTCGGACCACTGAGAAACTACTTGGATTTAGATCAGATGTGTACATTAACACACACACCGAGCAATCTCTAATAAAACTCAAATTAGTCTGCCAATTTGCCACGGTCCTCTGAACACCAAGACAGGAGGTTTTATTTTTTCTTTCTGCCAGGTTTTCAAATATACTCAAATTTCATGTACAGTACCCAACCTATGGACAGTTGCAGCTGACATACTTTACTGAAAAACGTCCCATTCATCTGGCAACAGCAAACCCACTGGAGAAAGTTGCCTTTGAATCTTTTTCAAAGCAAGCGAGAAAATACATTCTGCTAAAAAGGCCAGTAAGTGCCTCAAGAGCACAGAGAGGCCAAAAACACTACATGGTGACAGAATATAAAAATAACCTACAGCAGGTCTTCAGGGGCCAGACATAACCCTACCTGCTCTGCTCAGCAGCGAGCAGTAAAACACTCCGGTACCCTAACTTGTAAAAATATTTTTATTTCTCCACCAGTGGGAAAGAACAGAAGCTTCTTTATTGAAGTCTCTGAAGCTGTTTAAAACAAGTAAAGCTGCAGGAGGGAAGTGCAGGCGAGGACAGCACGGCAGCTTCACTTCAGACCCTTTCTTTCTTGCCTCTGTGCGAGGATCCGAGGTCGGAAGACACAGGCTGCCCCAACGCAGCACCTTACCTTCATAGGCGCTGAGCCAGGCCGCGGCAAAAGCAGCTCGGCGCCGGGTTTTCGGAAAGCACACGCTGCTTCGGTTGATCTAGCACAGCCCGGGGGGCACAGGGCACAACGTGGATTCTGTACGCACGGCGCTCCCTCCGCTTACATCTCTGTTTCTGAGCACTGCGTGGCCCACAAACGTGACTCTTATTCTTTTCGTGCCAGAAGCCGTCAGCATCTTCTTCCTGCTTTCATCGTTCTGAGCAAAGAGGTCTCGGACGCGGATCCAGCAGAACACAAAAAGGGGGGACCTGTCCCTATTATTAGGTGCCTGCACATCTGTGCTGACTTTACAGATTTTACATGCGGTAGGCACACAAGCAGAAAAACAGCTTGAAAAATGGAAGGTTGAAATGGTGTTGATAGCCTCCCACACAAACCCCCCTACTGTATATTGAAAGTACTGAAATTTAGTACCCACAAGTGATCTGCAGACTAAGCAAAGCAAAGAGCCAGGAAAGCAATTAATGCTGAAAGCTGGAGTTACAAAGCCTCATGTAAGAGATCTTCAAGCATGCAGAACCACACAAGCAATGGCTGGGACCGACCTATGGAGGTCGTCTATTCCTATCTCCCACTCAGAGCAGGATCATCGCCAACACAAAATCAGGTCATGTTTGGTGACATAGTTATAGCCTAGCCAAATCTTGAAAGTCTCCAAGGATGGAGACGTCACTTCCTCTCAGGGCAACCCTCTCCCATGCCAGGTTAGCCTGTTGTTCCCCGTTTCCCATCTGACTTTGGCTAGAAGGTGCCCCCACACTTCCCCCGAAGGGTACAGCAAGTCCCAAGTGTGCTGAGTATGAAAATGGCATCACCCTACTCCAATACATCCATTCCAAAATTTTGATATCTGCTATGGTGAGCTGGGCAGAGCAAACATTAGCGAGCACTGCAACAGGCCTAAACGTTATCCTCCAAAATCTGGTTCCTCCTCCTTCCTCCTCAGAGGTTTCGTTTTCAGTTCCTCTCTCCGTACTTGCTCTTGGCCTGACTTACTGCAATAAAAAGGCCACACAGTGTAATTTGTAACGCCTGAGAGTGAAATCTCATAAAAGCCCTAAGTGCAGTGTTAGAAAGACCTCAGGCATACTCGAGCCAGAATATTATACTAGGCAGCTAATGTGAAAATAAATTACGAATATTTAAACACTGATAAAAAGTGACCAATGCGCAGCCTCTGAAAACAGAGGTGATGGCCACGTTAGAGACTTCTGCTGATAAATTTGTCAGAAGAGTAAAAAAAACCCAAACACAGTTTTAGGGAGTTTTGTGACATATCCAAAGTATAAATACAATTAATGATTGCATAAATTCCCTGCTGCTTGGATAACTTTTTTTTTGGGGAGGGTGGGAGCGAGGGTGGTGAGGTGGGGGGAGGCAGGGATAGGGGGCAAGATCAAGAAAAACATATTTAACCCTGGAGTGGCCAATGAGCATCCCTCATCTGACACCTCTGCTCATGTTCAGCTTCGTGAACAGACTCGGTGCGATACTCCTTGCACTGCTCTCAGAATACACCTCAGCTACAACTTCCAACTGTAGCAAACCCCATGCAGGTATAACTATTTTGGGCCATGTGCTTCACTTTTCAGGGGAGTTTCATGAACACTCTTGTCACAAGTGCAGTTTTTCCATCAGGAAAGACAATGAGAAAACTGGCTTTTAGGCAAACAAATAGCAAGAAGGTAGCAACAGATTTTGTAAAGCAGCAGTCCTGATCAACGTAGTCTGTTTTTCTAATTTAACTGTTCTCATAGTCCTCCTTTATCAGGATGAAGATTAACAGAACTCTGCAAAGGAACAGATTTACACACTGTAGAGCAAAATCAAAGTTATTTCTAACACCCAAGTGTGTGAGTTTATCAGATACCCATGCAGAAACAGGCTCTCCCTGAAGGAGTTGGCCAAGAGTGTTTAGATTTAGAAATAAATGAACAAAGCAAATCAGGAAGAAGGTTTGGAAAGAGCTAAAAAAAAGTTACTCTGCTAAGTCTTGGGCACATCTTGCTTGTTCAAGGAAGCCCAAATTCATTAAGATACATAGACATACTTTATTGCCAGCATGAAGGGCTTCAGTAAGGTGGGTAGATATAACCATGAGCATACTTAATTAGGCTGCATCACAATCAGCATAATTTCTGATAGTATACACCATGAATAAAAGTTTCATTTCGTAAATTACGAACAGAAGACTTTGGAGATCCAAATTGCATGTTAGCTACAGGAAGTACAAATGAGGTATCTGCAACTGCATGTCAATTAGAGAGCACTGGCTTGCGCCAGCCTAAATTAGTGCACACTTCTTGCCTGTAATGATAACGTATTACACAGAAACATCCATAAAGGAATTAGCAGTGTTACTAACACAGTGAATGTATATCAGATATGATGTGGTGTATGATAAGTTTCAAGCAAACCTGGGTGATGAAGAACTCATGTTTCCCGTTTCACTGACAGCGTCAACCGCACCTATCAACCCAAAGGAAAGCTCCCATTGTGGTGTAAAAATCACTTCAAGTGAAAACTCAAAACGATAACTTTATAGATTTTCTTTATTTACACAGCACTGAATAAATTCTCCCACCTCCATCCTGTTGCTTCATTCTATGCCTTAAATTTCAGGGCACGTTGCGTTTAAACTCACCATACCAAACAGCAAATGATAATTTTGTCAGGACAAAGAAACACTGCATGAGTTTTAATAAAACAGCTACTTATCACTCCAGACATCCTGTAGATAAAGAATGAGCTTCCCACCCTTGGGGATTAAAGTGTTGCCACTTTAAGCAAAGTCTTGATTATTTGCCTTCCCTGGAGAGAGACAGATAAAGAGAAAGAAAGAGAGGGCTGTCCCAATTACACAATGTGCATGGACCACATCCCTATGAGGTAATTCAAGTCTATTTTTAAATATGCGGACATATTTATATTTCAGAGGTCACATTTCATATTTTAAGAAGTGTTCTGTGCCTGTGAGGAAGAGTAAAATAGAACCTGGGGTCTTTGTCAGCTAAGCATTCTTGAAAACTTAGCCTAATAAGCTGCAAATCCAGTCTGACCATTAACGTATGAATCCCTTGCTAGACAGAGGTCTTGAAGAGTCACAGCCTCTGGGTATTTTTCTTTAAAAATGCAGCAGCTACCTTTTATAGTTACTGTATTAATCAAACAGATATCAGAGATTTATTTCAAGATTCAAATACTGTCTACAAAAACAGGCGTTCTTTTTTTTCTTCACAGAAACAGGATTTCAGAAACCCTTGAATAGAAGAGATATTTTAAGACTGGTTATATACTTTTAATGTTAATGGTTAGATTAAAATTAATAAATAGGTTTAGTGGACACTTATTAAATCCAGCCCTTTCAGGATTTAGCTAAACCCAGCTGTTTTAAAGAAAAAAATCTTATTTAGAAAGAAGCAGTCTCCAGTGTACATCAAAGGGTTCCATACTTAAAACGTAAGAAGTTCACACCGAATATCCATCACTTCCTACATAACAAAAAGCTCCACTGAGAGCAGGAAACACTCAGTGAAGGATGGTTCCAATAAGATGATGTTTTTACTTCCATTCACTCTAGGCCAAACCCAAATTTTGAGTTCTTTAGTGTCTGTTACATTTGTGTTCTGTGATACTCACTGGGCTATAGCTGAGTTTCAGGCACACCTTGGGGAGCTGCTTTCATCTGAAAACCTGTAAACCTGAGGCCGTGGTCAATAAATACTTTAAGTGACAACTCCTCCCACTCTGCCTCATGCTGATCGAAAGGAGTTGAGGCAGGAGGCTGACTCATGGCTCATTCACGTGCATTTACAAGGAATTATTTGGCTGGAGCTTTTCCAGATTTACCATCACCACCTCCATTTACAGCGAGGTGTTAACTTTTCTGGGCTTGTTTTGTCAGAGTTCAGATGTAAAGACTATGAAGGGCCAAACCAGAAATATTCAAAATGCTCAGGTAGCCTGGACTCCTAGACTTTTTCAGAGAATGACAAAACCTTAATTAAATGAAAGTGAGATTCGAGTTCTAGAAAAGAAGGATTTAGGATTTTCAAGTGTCCATACAGTACAGTTTATGACTGTTACCACTGGAAAAAGTCAAGCTTCAGACATCTCTATCCCAAACAATACCAATGAAATAACTTATAAATGGAATGAGCCTGGAAGGATTTGGAAATGCAAGAGGGTAGAAGAAAAATCTAGCATATCTTTATATATTTTCAGCTGTTGAGGAAACTTTGGCTTTCTTGGGGCTAAAGAGAGGTATCTGGAAAAATGCAGACAAGCAAGAAAAAACCAGGCAGGAGTGGACAGTCTACCTCTCTGACGCTCCTTCTTACATACAACACTGAAAATACCAGCAATATACTTTGAAGGCATTTCAGTCTATTTACATATCTCATATAAGCAACACTGGGGTATGGTGGAGGACAAATGAGAAGCTTTGCAACGCCACTTAAAAGTTTCTAACATGAAAATCTGATATGGTTGTATCCCACACTAAAGTGATGCCTTATTGACCAATGATTACTTTCAACATTACTTGCTAGACTACTCTGCTGAAAACCTGACTTCGCATTGGTACTGCAGACTAAGAATTCAAGAACAGTTAAAAACAGCTCTTGGTATCAATGATCCTGTACCAGTATTGCACAACAAGAGTTGTGAAGCTGATAGCCATTTGATTTGCACATGTTATCCAAGTAATTTAATGCCCCACATAACTACCCAATACCTGCATGTAACGTAAGAAGTTTAAATGCTTCGGAATGATTATTGGCTAAGATCGGTTCAGCATTGTTTTGAACCTTGTCCAATGCCACCATTACAGATACTGAATACACAAAGCTTGCACAGGGTTTATAACCCATCACAAGGAACATTACATTTGTCAACATTTACCGAACTGTCCAAGACACTCACCACTGCTATAAAGGGGAAAGGAAAAGGCTAGCACAAGAAAGTCATGTTCCAGAAGATGGTCAACTGAGTTTTTGGATACCTATTATTTAATCAATATGCTTCAACCATCTGACAAAAAGAGCCGGATCATTACAAACCAAGATTTGAAGGGGTTGCTTTGTCCCAGGAAACTTAATTAAATGTCTGTCCTCCCACACCCAGCAAAAGACCAACATAAACATTATTACATACTCTAGCTAATGTGAAAGAAATATAGAGCGTATTCATGCCTGACCAGGATCAAAATCCCACTGCCAAGTCATTCAGTAGTGTGTGAGTTTTTCTGTGAATGCAAGCCCTAGCCCAAGAATCCGGTGCCTTGCTATAAAATACTCTACAAATAGTTTCCTTGTGTCCTTACAGCACACTACAAATCATCCTCTTAGAAAGCAAATGTGTCTCGTATGCCTATCAAATTAGCAAATGCCAAGAAGTTACACAGAAAGTGGTGTGCTTTTTTGTTTGTATGGCACCTGCCCCTTCTCTTGGTAACTGCTTTTTGTCTAGGACATTCATAGCATTTTACAAAAACTAAGTTCTGTCAGCTTCCCGCATTTCACCCATACAGAAACAGGCCCTGCTGTTATGGCCAGGGCTTCCTCAACACACTTACTGTCACAAATCTGTGCAAGCTTCCTCTGCTTCACCCTCAGCGCCACTATGGTGGGTCCCCATCCTTTCCTCCATGGTTTGCTTCCTGATCTGTGCAGTACTTCCAGCGCTGCAGCTATGCAAATCCTATCCCTTTTCTCCATTGCTACAACTAGATGAGCTCCTCCCTTTTATCTGGGAGGCAGATAAAAGATATCCACATCTTTTATGTGGATTTCTTCCACACCTGAGGTTTCCCCATTGTTCCTTTTTCCATTCTTTTCCACCCTTCCTTTATGAGGCACAATCCTTTGTAACACTTGGGCGATTTCCACTGTCCTTCATTAGCCACCTGCAGAGAACCTGGATCAAATTAGTTTCCTTCCCTCAGACAAAGTTCCCAGCATACCTATTGTCCAGCTAACATACTGTCATTAGCTAATTATGCCTCATTTCATCCAGGCTGAGAAGAACATCCTCCAGTACTTGCCTGCTAAGTTGCATGCACATTCGCATGCAACCATCCCGAGAAGCAACACCTGTGTTTAAGGGCAGCGTAACACCCAGGATTCGCACACCTCCTGTGACACATTGCCACCATTAACACACTGGAGAGCTGAAGCCCCTGAGGCACCTCTGAAAAACCAGGTTGCAAGGATTTGCTTGGGATCACTAGCTCACAGAGAAATCAAGGAATGTTCCTCTTTGCACTAGAGCAAATATACCCATTATACACACACAATTTTTTTAAACAGAAACTTGCCTTACCATTCAAATAGACTTGCTCTTAGTTAATACGGGCCAAATGCAAACATCTGAGGCACTCTGTTCTTTACTTTGTGATAATTTCTTACACACATGCTTTTTAACTTGCTGTTAAGTACTTAGATCTTTAACACACTTGTAAGTAATAGTTACTATTTGCAAATGCTAGAGCATTTGGGAGCAAGAAACTGTTCTTCTAAGTACAATTTCAGTGCTACTTTACACAATACCATTACTAATCATAATGTTTTCCTTTCCTCATTTATTAATGGAAACCAGACTTTTTCCAATGGCAACAGTCAATGTGCATTATCATCTTAGTGTTTATCCAAAGTCTATTAATAAAATAGCTTTCAAATGAAGAGGAAAAATGATTTTTTACAGGCAGCTTTAACCATGCTACACTTACGTTAGCGCTGTGAATTAAAAAAGAAAAAAAAAAAAAAAGAGTCACAAATGGTGTCAGGAAACTTCTCTTGCTGACAGACATTCCCTAACAGGACTTCTGGAACTTGACATATCAGAACAAGTTTTCATGAGTGCTTTGAGCCCTTTATTAATCTAGTGCTGCTAGTGCTTTATTTAGATACTAGCACCCTACAGAGAACGTATCAAGCACTTTCTGAAATCCTGAAGTGTCTAATTACCAAAATAATGCCCATGCCTGGTTATTCAGAGACAAAGCTAGTTGGAAGAAAGCTACTACTGGCCTGCTCTAGTGGAAGGTGCATCTGCTAACAGTGACACACGAATACCGGGGCTTGAGGAGGAGAAATGAGGAAGCAAGAAAACTTGCAAACAATGTACAACAGTAAATTTCCCCTATAAAGTCGAATTAACAACTTCTTAAAATCACACCTAGTAATTAAATTAATAGTACCACAGCTGCTGCTATAAATTTGCAGATCAAATGTGATACTAGCTGAAGTACTACTCTGACTTGTATATTATTTAAATGTGGGGAATAGATGGAATGCACTATAAAGCTCACAAACCTACTCCAAGATAGAGGGAGGGACATTAAAAATGTACACACCTCCATTCTGAGCAGACAAGAGCATACAGAAAGTGCATGGTCTTACTGAAAAGATAAACAGCTGGATTTACTTGCTTCCATTAACCACTGACCCACTTGTCAAACCTAAGCTGTAGATTTAAAAGAGTGATTACACGAAGCCTCTTATATTAGACAAAAAAGATCCCAGCTATGAAATCAGACCAAGTCTGAAAACACTGGAGCGCAGTTGGTATTGTTCTTTTACACAGCCAGAAGAGGAGGAGGAGTTATTCTTTTTAAAACGTATAATATAATGCAAGGGTGTTTCCTACAGTGCTGTTCAGAAAGTGTTCATCCCATGCAGCCCACTCAGGTCATTAGCGGTGAGCCAAATCCAGGCCTTGTATAAGAGGATGAAGCTCTAATGGAAGCCACTGCGTAAACCTTAATGTGGGGGCACCGCCAGCTTCCTTCTACGAGGAATGGGTATTCCTAGAGCAGTAAAACTGGGGCTCCCCACACTAAATGGTAACCGTGATGTCTACCTGGCCTACCTAATCACTCAGAGAGGATTTTTTTAACAGGGGAACTGCGGCTGTACACACTTTGGTGGCAGATCTCCAGCTGAGGCTCTTAAGGCTTGAGCCAGCTGCCACCGACTTTGCCCATGGGTAAGTGCCTCCCACCACACGCCTGTTTCTGTGCCTACACTTCAGGCTTAGGTAGGAACAAATGTGCAAAACGATACAGATGATTACAACATTTGGACCTGAGTGTCAGCCCTGAGTTAACAGCAGAGGAAACATATCAAGGACAACAAATTACTGGGTCTTGAGACACTGAAAACCTCTAATTTTGCCACCTTGTACTGTAACACAACAGCAGAACACACACCAGTGGCCTTTCCCACACTCTACCTCAGGCTAAACAAGTCCCCGAGAAGGCTGAAGAAGCCATTATTATAAGCAACATTTTTTACTGTAAGGGCAACTTACAAAATTAAACGTGTGTTGCTTCCACCTGACCTCACCAGCGTGCTGTGCGCTGCCAGCAACTCACGCTTTACTGTGACTCAGTGTATAGGGTGATTTTCTGGAAGCTGCAGATCATGGAACAACTTAATTGTATAAGAATCCCAGCAGTCAGCTAAAGAAAACCAAAAGTTTCCAGCCCCAGAGACCACAGAGAAATATTGGAAAATGGTGATACTTGGATTAAGAAAAAAAAAATAATCCAAGAAACAAACCCAGAAAAGCCGGCAACAATCACCTCCCACCCACCCAAACCCCTCCTTAAAATAAAGTGCAACATTTGAATTAGCTCTTTCAAGCCTTTCATTACTCTTGGGCTCCTGGCAGGCATGGTGGGATTCCGGGACCGTGTCCACCCCCTGGACTTTATTCTGCTGCTGGAGGTCCTGAGCACCGCAGCTCCGCATCCCAGTGCCCGATGTGGGGATATCTGCTTTAGCAGCAGCACTGGAGAGGCCAGGTAAGCTACACAGTACTGACCATGCCACCGCACAGGGACACGCGTACTTCACAGAGGAGAAGGTACAGATGGGAGCACACCACCGCACTCTGAGCTCCACATACCTCCCACCTCATCTACAGTAGCATTTTGGTTTCGGCTCAATTCTGTGTCATGTTCCTCAACAGCACCTGGGAGTCACCACCGCGTGCAGTCACCACTGCACCAGTCCAGCCTTCTTGACCCCTCTTCCTTTTACGCTCCTCCACCTGCCTTCCTTTCTCCATCTCTCCTGTCTTTGCCTTTCCTTCCCTGGATGAAATCTAGAGCTACAGAGCTACTTACTGACTTTGCAGTTAGTTTTCTAGATCATTTAAGTGAGGAGCAAGTGATCACGCTCACTTGCGGTCAGTATTGCAAACAGACTAGCAAGACTCAGCCTACTAGCAAAAAGATCCTCTGTTTCCCTAACAGATCCAGCCTGACGGCAGACTTGGGATGACTACATGGAATCAGGGTAGGTCCTGCTCACATTTGCAAGATTTATTAAATCTTTCTAGATTCTACTTTGAAAAGTGACACAGTTATTTTTATAGCATCTGGATGCACAACCAATACTGGATGTATCTGACAAGGATTAATATTTTTTAAGGTCCTTAAAAAACAAAAGGACTCCTTTGCTGCTGGAGCAAAATTCAAATCACTACTTAAATCATCCTTTAATAAACATTCTCCAACTTTTAAATGAAGCACCATTGATAGGCAAAATGCAGAAGGCAACAAAAGACAACTAGAAATAAGGGTTTCATTCTTTTTTTATATTATTGTATATTGTCACGGCTTCAACAGTCATGGCACAAGTAGCAACATTTTGCACCCTCTGAACAGTCACGTTGTATATAAACTGAAAAAAGGCTTCTGTAACGTTTTGAGCACAAAAGGTACTAGTGGCATGAAAACAGTGTCTTTTCCTCATTACAGCAGAAAATGAGGTTTTTATTTAATAAAACCCCCAACCACAAGGCTATGTGTTTTTGTAACTGTGAATGTATGTCAGTGCTGTTGACAGCTTCTGCGCTGGAAAGGATCTCATTATTAACTCTGAACAAAGCCACACGTTATCTTTTTGAAAAGCAAAGTTACGTTCCTGATGAGTCAGCCGCTTCGCTGAGCTCCTGTGGGATAATTTTTGGTATTGGGCACTGAAAAAATAAATATCACCCCGAAGTTCAGAATATTTTCAGACAGCACCATAAAAGGCTATCCAAGCTACCCAATTCCTAAGTTAAGAAGGGAACCGGGCTGGTGAGTGCACAACCATAAACAAACATTCTGCTCCAGTTAACTTTGCTCTCTTAGGTTCACGATTTAGGTCTCCAGTTTTCCCATGTTGGATCAAAACAAGCTATAAAGCAGCCATGTCCTGTGCAGGACTGAGCCCTAAGCAGATGTCCTCCATTATATTTCAGGGTATCTTATGGTGTTTCCACAGCATGAAAATGCTTTCAAAGCAGTCTGCTCAGCCCAGCAGTTCACCTATTTCATACTTCTTAAAGTCTGAAGGTATAAATGGCCCTTAAGAAAGTCACATCATCTTTGGTGGACATTAAGAGGACCAGTTTGGGGAAACAAGCATTGGGGAACTGAGTGGGAAACAGAGTGCTCTTAGCCAAAAGTAGTATTTTATTCTGCACCACTGCTGGTGCTGGGAGGCAGAGAGAGAAAGAAGTGAGAGGAAATGCTTCTTTAGTCTGCCTGAATTCAGGAATTATACACAGCTTCTGCATGAATGACCAGAGAACATTTGTTTCTGTGCAAGGAAGAGAAAAGCTCATGCGGGTCTTTTTGTTCAGGTCTTCCCTGAACACTAATGTATTAGTAGTTCATTGTACAAACATACCTTATATACATGTGTATATACATTTTTTATACATATTTGCTGTCTCTTCTATCTCAAAATTATTGAAATATAACAGGTCTCAGACTTGCTTTCTAATGTTAGGATGTATAGTAAATGTTTTACTGATAATACATCAAGCAAGGAATTGTAACTGTCAAAGCCCAGTGTAGAAGGTGTGAAATTCTTGGGATGTTCCAACATCCATTCCTCATGTTATTGCTCATATAACTTAACGCCGTGAAAAAGTATGCCCATTTGTCAGGCTCAAAGGCACTGAAACTAGACCGGAAGGTTTCTCGAGTGGAAACTAGCACATAATAGCATGTTACATGTGTTTGGCTTTTGCAATTGTAATAACTCAACTAATTCTCTAGCAATATAATGAATCTCTGGTATTAGAAGGCTGATAGCTAGATCTTTATTTTGACACATAATAGGCCAAAAGGACTAAGGGATTTGGAGAGGAAAGGCTACACAGTAAGCAGCAATCCACAGGGAATACACTGGAAAGCTGTCTGTTGCTTCCCAGAGAGGTTTACTCACTGCAGGAAATCTACTCGTGTCAGATAAGTTTCTATTAAGACAGTTAGGATGCAGACTGCTTTCATAAATGTCCATTTTGGGGCTGCACACTATCCCAACACTCAGTTTTCTTTAGAGTTCCTGTTGTTTCAAAGTACTTGTGACAACACCAATATAAGCACAGTGACTTTAAGCAGCGGCACCTACTCTGTGCAAGAGTAGAAGGTGATAGGTGAAACCCACCATGGCTCAGCACAAGGCACTGCCCTGTGGCACTTCCATCTGCAACACCTTCACAGGAAGGCGTGTGTCCACAGGGGGAGGACGTTTCACATTTTCCTAGTTCTTGCTTTCAAGAGGCCTCTTATAGTCTAGAGCTACTGCTTCATCCTTGAGGCGTACAAACCTCTTTCAGTTCTGAATTATATACTTCTGTTCTCCTGAGAATCTCTAGGTGCACTTGAGCCCTGCCTATCTTCTAATTGCTGTGAAAGTATCTTTTCTCACAGACTGATGAATTTGAACTCTGTGGCTCCTCTTTTAACTCTCCCTCTCTCAGCATCAGTCTCTTCTTCTCCCCTGCCTCTGTGTCAGTGAACACGGGCAAATCTTATATTTGCCATAGAACTTAGCCTGAATAATTTCTCATATCTGTCATGTAACTGGAGAAATCTTTCTGCCAACATATTTAAGGTTTTCTTCAGGGCATTAAATAACTTGGAGCAAATCCGTAGTTTCACTGGGAAACAAGTCTTTAAAATAGCTCAAACAAACCTTTTCACTGTTAACTACAAAGCACAAAGTATCAGCGCAAACTGAGATGACTTCTACATCCAAAGTTAGCATTTATACACTGTAACAGCTTTTCTAGTACTCGCAGAAATGCAAGGGTATGTTTTAAAATGAAAATTCTTCATTGCACAGCCCTAGCATTGTTTCAGTGCTACCTGTATTTTCAGCACTAGCTATGAATAAAGAAACCCCACACCGGATTGCAAACCACTAATGCTGCGGTACATTCCCTGCCCAGGGAAAAGGCACATACGATATCCATCACAGCACGGTGGGCACTGTCAGTAGCGAATCTGTTCGAATAGGAGCTTTATTACCAGGTAACCTGTGCTCCGTTTTGGCAACAGTGATGATTTCTTCTTTAACAGCACAGATGCAGCAGCAATGATACAAGGGGAGCAAGCGATGGCAACCGCAAGAAGCCCAGATCTGTTCCAAGCACATCTTTTCCAAAGGCTTTCTAAACATTGCCACCTTGTGGGCCTCCTGTCTCCTCCTATCATTCTTCTCTCCACTCTCCACAGGTGACTCACTGCACGGATTTCACAGATACCAAGCTGGAGGCTGGTCAATTTAAATTAACATCCAACTCAGGTGGGATGAGATGTAAATTCACGTAGTTGGGGATAAAATAAAAAAAAGGGGGACAGCACCTTACAAATCCTACCTGAAATTAATTACTAACCCTGTACAGTGGCACTTCATGTAGTTTGCTCTTTTTCCACTTAACGTTATGAAGGCAGCACTAATAATGTGCAGAAAAGCTAACATTTAACCACACAAAAGGAGGAATACAATTTATCAAAGCTCCCAAACAGAAGGGGAGGTAGAAGTTAGAGTCACTGTCCACCTTCTGTTTTCCTTTCTTTTTTTCCCCCATTCCTTTCTGCCAGAATTTTGTTCTTACTCTCATCAAGACCCCAAAATATTTCCAAAGAGTCTGCGGCATCTAGTTTATCTTTCATCAGTTCTGTTTCACGAATGAATAAGTCCTGATGACTTGAATCTATTAATTACACAAAGACATTGCAAAGGCATATCAGTTATTATTGATACCAAACTTATCTAGCTACTGCTTTATAAACATCAAACACAAGTTCTTGGGTACTTTCTCAGTCTCTAGCACTGTAACAAACACATACAAACATACAAAAATACTTACTTTGAGCATCCAAACACTTTCCCTGGTTGCCGGCTTGAGCTATTCCTTGCAGCAATTTGGTACTGGAAATAAAAACATGAAAACCTTTAGTTCAACAAGCAAACAGGGGAACAAGAAAGGCTCACTGAACGGTCTTTGTCTGTGTCGGTTGGGCAGTGATGCAATAGCCATATGCTAAAAATGAAACAAGAGGAAAAGTCCTTCATTACAATACCCTGATTCAGCTGTGTTCACAATGGTTCTGTGTCTAGCACATCTGCACAACAATCAGATGTCTCTCTGATATAGTAGCAAATCTATGAGGTCCCTTATGCAGTGCCACATTCAGAGTTTATTCATAATTGCCAGGCACATTGCTGTTTCTTCATCTGACCAGGCTTCTCCGGAGCACAGGCAATCAGTTATGACCATTGTGTCATGCAACTGGGGTCTTGCTGCACTTGCCCAAACAGCTTCTCAGAGGAAAAAAAAATCTTCTATTGAGAAACACATGAACGGCTATTCAGCAACTATGCTTTTGCCAATACAACACACAAATGCTGGCAATGCTTTGAAGTGTTTCACTTAGCAATGGAGTCACGATGCTGCCTACTTGTAGCAGCCCCATGAAGGCCCATTCCCCTCTGTGTTCCTAGATGCGATTGCCTACAACTGCCAGGTTTGTCTTCACATCCATTCGCTCCAGTGCTGCATGACAGGCTCCAGAAACACAAGCGGGAGCAGCCGTATATGGGTTTCACTTTGTGCCATGAGTTACATACTAGGGTTACGTGGCTAAGTTTCTCAATTCGCCTTCTCAGTCAGCAGGAAATCTCATTCCTAGCAGGTAAATAATGGTTTACAGTCAGACCAGGCCTCTCGTTATTGCTTGTTTTGCATTCCTAGTCAACTAGTTGAGACAGCCCAGCAGGGAGGGGTATTCCAAAGGCATCTATCTCTGCGTAACAGCACAAAACTGCACCAAACAGGATCCCAGTGGGGCTTGGATTGAATCAGGACTGAGGGATGCAAGAAGCTCACAGGTGAATTGATACTCATCATAAAGCCTGTTTTAAGAGGAGGAAAACATAAAGCAATTCTCACTCCAATTCATTATCATCTAGGAAAGGTAAACCAGCCTTTAAAGACGGTTTGTCTCAAGGACTGGATCCCAGCTCCAGGAGCTGTGACTCATCCTGGCAGAGAACTTAAGAAGGCTGCTAGCAGGCTGGGAGGCTGAACCTACCTTAAAGCCAAACCAGAATGGGAATTCACTATTAAACATGTTATTGTTTCATTTCTTTGAATCTCTCCAAGCCTCTTAAGCTTTGCTTTACAATGTACTCTTTTTTCTCCATTTGTTTAATGTGGAAAGTGATTCCAGCACAGCTGACAAACCTCAGGCATCCTATTGGCAAAGGAACAGCAAATCCATCATGGTATGTTGGCTTTTGCTCAAGCAGACCCCCCCATGAACTTAAGCTGGGCTCTAACAGCACTACTCCAATAACTTGTGGGGGTGGGACACTCTTAAGATGATGGTTAGAAGTAGTAATCTCACATCAGAAGGTGTTGACCAGAACTTCTAACAGGCAACAGCAGTGGAGACACACAACAATTTCCCTTAGAAATGGGAGACTGGCTTTGCTCACGGAACATTTTCTACACTACACTTTCTGAAGAGAGTTATGTTTAAGGCCTATCGAAGGCAGAGATAACTATTTCATTGTCTTTAGTAAGCAGACCTCATCTGAGAGTGACTTGAATAACACCACCACACTGTACTTCATTCGCATAGTCTTAAAAGAGAAAAACCAGAAGTCCTCACCACAGAGGTTCCTAAAACTGGAGAACTGAGGATGATGATGTACCTCTCTGGTTTGGTTTGTACATATAACTCAGCAACAGCTCCTGACTTCTTGCCTGCATGCAGGTAGTTACCTGAGGTACAGGGAGCAGTGCGATGGCTACGGCCAGATGAGATAATTAGCACTTGCTGCTGTGTGCAGTAGCACTGCCAGGCCTCCACCTGCTCCATAAGCCATGCCAACACCTCGACCTGTACTTCTGGCTTGAGATGCCGGAGCAGCACCCAGGCAAGGGAGTGGTAGGAAACACCGGATCATTAAGGTGGAATTTAATTTAGGTGGACAAAGGAATGCAGTAGAGGTCCTAGTTAGTGGGTGTGAGGGAGGTAACGATGGGGAGCTGAGTTTTCTTTGGAAGGGTGGAGGGATAGAAGTGTGCAACGAAAAGAAGGGGGAGGAAAGGCTGCCATGTTTCCTCCCACTACATGCCAGGCCATGCACAGCTCTCAGCTGCAGACACCGGCATCGTATCACTGTTCGACATAAACCAGCCAGCACAATTCAGTGACTCTGAATTCCTCGTCACACAGAGGCTGCACAAAGTTTAAAATAGGTTCCCATCTCCTAAAGTGTCACCTACAAAGATGTCTAAAGAACTTACTCCTTCCATATAGGAGGAAGTTTTCCTAAATATAGGAAAAATGTCAAGGAGTAAAAAGCAAGAGGATAAAGATCTAGAGGATCTGAAAAAAGGAAAAGACCTTAGAACAGGGAGGAAAAAAATATTTCTTTAACAACAATTTAAAAAGGAATCTCAGCAAATCCCACAAAGCAAAACAAGTCAGAAAAAAGGATTATCCATTTTTCAAGACAGGTAATTATTATTTGTTCAATGTTTTAAAATTACACATAGCTGCAAGTTCCCTGTATTATACTCTCCATTCCCCTGATGGGGGAATTTTGTTTGGGGGGGAAACAGGACAGTATTTACTAAAAATATTATTAACAGAATTGGTCAGATTTTGCTAATAACCGATGACTGTTCACATGGTGCATTCAGTTATCCTTCTCCTACAGTCCACTCCTGCCACAACTCGTGTCACCCTGCTGGAGCAACCGTCAGGAGACCAAGCCCAGCCATGGGAGGTTGGACTGGTGGGCCACTGGTTACCAGTCAGGTGTTCAAAAAAATCCCTCCAGCAAGGTCCTCGCTTCACCAGGCCACAGCTCTGTAGCCTGTGCTTGCCTTTTTCTTAGATGCAGTTGAGTTACACAACCTGCCGTTGATCATAGCGTGCGCTGGTGATAGCCTTGGATGGGGCTGGCAGACTCCTGCTGTCTGCTTATGGAATCCTGGGACGTTCAGTCAACCACTGGTCTTCAGGGTTTCTCTGGTCTTGGGAGGTTTTCACCTCCTCCCTCTCAGTGCATACTTATCCTTCTTGTGAACTTGTTTTCTGGTAGCTATTGCTACATCCACAAACTTCGTTACCTGTTGAACCCATTCACACAAGCTGACAGAGAAAGGGCTTCTATGACAAAATCCCTTGAAATGCTGAAAAACACTGATTTAATTCTAAATGAATACTGACCGAAAAAAAAAAATTAAAAAAACCCAAACAAAACAAGGATTGGGCAAGAGGGATACGAGAAAGCAAGCCAAAAGCCAAGCAATTAAGTCAAAAAAGACAGTAAAGCAAGGGCAATCTGCAGAAAACAAGGTACAACAACTTCTAGAAGCACATCATAAAGTCATTCTATGAGAAGTAGTACCCACAGCTGTTAGTTTGAAGGACCAAGCAGGAAAAGTTAGGACAGAATGTTATCAAGGTGATTTAAATCAAATGTCTTCTAATACATTTGATGACATATTTTCAAAACCTTGTCGCAGGAAGCTGTATGTCCCATGTGGGCACAGAGCCCTGTGTTCTGCTACTGTCTCTCAGTGGACTGGGTGCTTTCTACCATACTGCCCAGATCTTTTTTTCCTCCCCCCACCACCGAGGGCTAGGAATGTGATGTTGCATGAAAACAATTTGTAATATAGGCTGACAGTCACCTATTATTGCCTCAAATATCCTCAGCGGTTATAGAAAACAACTTCAAAGACAACTTATTTTTAGCAACCAAAAGAATTCAACCAAACCCCTTGTAGCTGCTACCAAGCCATTAACGGAGTGGAGAATAGCTTGACAAATTACAGAAACGGACAAACTCAGAGTGTAAATCAGAAAACAGTGCATATCACTGTTTACATATGCTTTCCTGTTGAAAAGATGAACTGCAAGGCTTCCAGTGTCAAAGGAAAGAAGTGCTGTTTTTATGAGCTGTGCATGAATCACAAAAACCAAAACAAAAACCCCCATACACTTAACAGTTGGGCAGATTTCTCAACTTACTGCTAACTAACAGCCCAACCCTATGCTGTCTCACTGTTCCTGGGTACGTCCTCTGCCCCTACGCAGGGACAGGCTCTGCAGCAGTATACAGAAGGCACCAAGACACAAACTCAAAGAAATGAAATCAAGTAACAGAGCTGAGTTTAGTACTATCTCCAACTCTAAACCTGTGAAAAATGCCCTAGTTTGACCTGGAGAGCTTCACAAGGAAGGCAGCCTCAGAAGACCTGAGATGCTGCTACCGAGCGCACGACAGAGCTTCCCACCTCTTTTGCTCTTGCCATTTCAAACGCGACTTTGTCCCAGGGGTTCTGCTTCTCTGCCGGTGCTCTGATTTCAAGTCATCTACTGGCCTGAAAAAGGTCCTAGAGTCTTCTTACAAAACTCTGTTCCCTCCCTCTCATTTAGAAAGCAACCAATCTTTTTTTGGTAATTTACATATAAAGTAAATCCAAGTATGTCCTACTTAACAACTTAGTAGGAAAGAACATGCATCCTTTCTCAGGAAGACTTCTTCTGACCCTGCTTGGGAAGTCACTAGATTTTTCTCCCCATAGAGCAGTAAAGCAACTGCTGTCATTTCTGTTGTCCTCTCCTGTCCCTCCTCAACCTTTTGCAAAATGGCATTTCCAAGATGCAAGTGCCTTGGAGACAATGCTGGGTTCAAAGCTCCAGCCAACTGCAGTGTCACACCTACCTTTGTGCAGCAGCCTACCTGCCCTCCTCCTATTAACAAATACCTTCCCTGCCTTCCTGCCCAGTAACTCTGAGATGCGGTAATTATCTTTCAGCTTGAAAAAGGGTGTAACAGAGCTCAGTTCATGTGATTTTAGTTAGTGTGACAGATTTGGCAAACTTTTTTTTTTTTTGGCATAACAAGCAATGCCAAACCAGTATACCAAGCAGTAGGTGGCAGACCTAATAGGACAAATAGATGAGAATGGGTGTTTGTCATTCTTTGTGTTTAGCAGCAGGCTGTCACATTACTCTTGGCTCCATTTCAACCAAAAAAAAATTTACCTCTTTGCTCCTTTCTGAGAAAACAATTTGCCTCCAATTATTTGAGGCATCCTTTTGTTTAAACTTTAGTTCAGAGTCATTGGTGTCCACATTTCTATGACACTCGCTAAAAATCTGTTCTACTTGTATTGTCAGTGCCTACATCTGTTGGCTTCTGCACTCAATGCAATCATCAAATTTATTTGGTATCTGTCTTTGGTTTGCACATTTTACTGCAGTTTACTATTGATGCAGCTCAGTACATATGCATTTTGATGTGTTTTTCTGGTAGGCATTACAGCATCTTACAGAATGCACTTGGTTTAAGAATAACTAGAGTTGATCAAGAGTGTGCTTTGTTACACTAGAATCACTTAATACATTTCTTTTTAATATTTTCCCCTATAAACATACAGTTATGCTGCAGTGATGTGTATGTTTTACAGTGAGGCAAGAAAAGCCAGCTCCGACTAAGTTTTCATATTATGAATAATTTGGCACTAATATTGCCTTACGGCATTCCAGCCTTAACTGTTCGCTCCTTATTTATATCTCTGGGCTGCCCCTCAGTTTTTCTGGAACAAGTCTGAATCCAGTCCAGTCTGAAGCAGATGCAAAAAAAGGATCTAATTTCAAAGTTACCTTTTTTTGCCGATTTAAAAAAAATAAAGCTGGGGCAGTTCTGTGTTTCAGTACACAACACTGCCCTGTCAACAGCTGGGTTGGCACAACTGGGAGGGCAGGAACTCACTGGTTGGTATTGCTGACCAGAAACAGGTACAGGGAAAAGCTCCACTGAGTGGGCTGGAATATTAAGCTTTAAAAGCAGACATGAGCTCCTCTTCAAACGTATGCTGGTGGGTACACAGAGCTATGGGAGAACACATGTCAGCTTTTCCTTCTTCAGTATGAAAGGAGTAAAAGACACATGAAGGCCAGCTGTCAGCAACTGCTTCAGTCCAGGTTAACCCACCACAAAGTTTCCAGTACATTTATCATTTCCTGTGCCCGGCTTTAGGCTTTATTTTGTGGCTGAATTTTTATAAGCTAATCAGCAACTTATAATTACAAAGAAGATTCAAGGAAAAAAGCATTAAGGTACACATTCAGATGTTAAAAAGCAATAATTTGTGTCTGTGTTTTGACCCAAGACATATTTTCTGAAGTGCTTTTAAGACAACAAAACCTGAAGATTAACCCAAGGAGTCCTGATGGCGTAATAATATGTTGAATTACCCAGGATGACATTCTTTGAAAACAAGCCTGCTGAACAAGCGTGGTAGGAAGAGCCCAAAGATAACTTCCATGGAAGCGTTATACAGGCACCTGCAGCAAACACAGACTCAGAACTGCTTCAGAGATCTAAAATGTACCAGCTTCAGGACCAGCAAAATATTTAGAAGAACAAGTTGGTTTAAGAGCTTGACAAGACAGATGCTTAAACTCAAGGTGTAACTTAAATTTAATAGCACCCTTCACTGTAACCCTTACACATCTAGATACGCCTGAGAAAAATGCAGGTAGCTCAGTTAGGGTGCCTGACGTTTAGATGGGCTGAATCCCCCTCTATTGCAGGATTAGTTTTTCAGATCTCCGTACAGTGAGTGAAGCAAATTAAGCATATCAGAATACTCAGCAAAAATCAGTTAGGTGCCCACAGAGGAGGATAGATGCTCCTGCCAACCCTCTGTTCTAATACTCTGCTCTGCTATGAGCACACGGCCATGCCTGTGAGTTGTCTAGCTTACCAACCAGTGATCTTTGCTAAGTTACAGGATTCGGGAGCTTTCTTTAAAAAGTAAAAATAATCTCTAAAGCAGTGCAACATTCACTATCTATGCCTTTTTCAGACCAAGAAAGAAGCAAGGACAGGCCTGGAAAGCAAGTAAGCAAATTCTTGCCTGTGGGAGGGAATGACCTTGCTTGGTGCCAGCTAACTGGAGACCAACATCAGAGAAAAAAAGAGATCTGGGGGGGCTTGGTGGACAACAAGCTAGAAAAGACTCAGCAGTATGCCCTTGCAGTAGAGAACAACCCTTCATTGGGCTGGGTTTGCAGATCCAAGGCACTAATTATTCCCCTGTGTTCAGGGCTTGCGAAAGTAGAGTCCCTGTGTGCTGGGGAGCCACAAACCAGTGACAGACATACTGGAGCCCAGTCTGCTATACAAAGATGGTTAAGGAGCTGGAGCACAATGCGGGAGAGGCTTGGACACTTGGGTTTGTCCAGCCTGAAGTAGAGAATGCTTAGGGTGTGTGGGGATGTACCATTGCAGCCCACAGCTACCTAAGGGGAGGGTGTAGAGAAGATGGAGCCAGAATCTTCTCAAAGGCACACGTTGACATTGCAAGAGGTAACAGGCAAGTTTCGACAGGGAAAACCCTGATTACATGTTAGGTAAAGTGTTCTCATCATGAGGGTGGTTGAACATTGGGTCCAGTGAGGCTGGAAAGTCCAAATGTCTTTGAGACATTCCGAGCTCTACAAGTTCCTGAGCCATCTGATCTGTTTAGGATGCCTTTGAAAAGAGGTTGGACAAGATGATCTCCTTCAGCCTGTATCATCCAATGATTCCACGTAAAAGTATCAATACTGCAGGCTGCTCATCGCCTGTGTGTCTAACCCAGGAAAGAAAGCCTAAGTTAGGGTACTGGACTGCCGTCTCAGCCCTTTCAACAGTTCCAGCATGTCTTTCTCTGCTTCAAGTTCCTGAATGTAAAGATAGATTCCAGTATCTGTGACAATGGTAAAAAAAGGTAAAGTCTTGTATCTTGATTTTTATTTCAGTCCTTAAGAATCATAGAATCATAGAATGGTTAGAGTTGGAAGGGACCTTAAAGATCATCAAGTTCCAACCCCCCTGCCATGGGCAGGGACACCTCTCACTACAGCAGGTTGCTCAAAGCCCCATCCAGCCTGGCCTTCAACACTTCCAGGGATGGGGCCTCCACAACTTCCCTGGGTAACCTGTTCCAGTGCCTCACCACCCTCACAGTAAAGAACTTCTTCCTAATATCCAATCTAAATCTCCCCTCTTCCAATTTAAAACCATTACCCCTTGTCCTATCACTAGACTTCCTGACAAAGAGTCCCTCTCCAGCTCTCCTGTAGGCTCCCTTCAGATACTGAAAGGCTGCTCTCAGGTCTCCCCGGAGCCTTCTCTTCTCCAGGCTGAACAGCCCCAGCTCGCTCAGCCTGTCCTCATAGGAGAGGTGCTCCATCCCTCTAATCATCTTAGTGGCCCCTCGCTGGACCTGTTCCAACAGTTCGATGTCCTTTCTATGTTGAGGACTCCAGAGCTGGACACAGTACTCCAGGTGGGGTCTCACAAGCGCAGAGTAGAGGGGGAGAATCACCTCCCGTGCCCTGCTGGCCACGCTTCTTTTGATGCAACCCAGGATACGGTTGGCTTTCTGGGCTGCCAGCGCGCACTGCCGGCTCATGTTGAGCTTCTCATCCATGAGCACTCCCAAGTCCTTCTCCTCAGGGCTGCTCTCCAGCCATTCTCTGCCCAGCCTGTATTTATGCCTGGGATTGCCACGTCCCAGGTGTAGGACTCTGCACTTGGCTTGGTTGAACTTCATGCCATTTGCATTAGCCCACCTCTCAAGCCTGTCCAGGTCCCTCTGGATGGCATCCCTTCCCTCCAGTGTGTCAACCGCGCCACCGAGCTTGGTGTCATCGGCAAACTTGCTGAGGGTGCACTCGATCCCACTGTCCATGTCTCCAACAAAGATGTTAAATAGCACTGGTCCCAGTACTGACCCTTGCGGGACACCACTCGTCACTGGCCGCCACGTGGACATTGACCCATTAACCACAACCCTTTGAGTGCGGCCATCCAGCCAGTTCCTTATCCACCGAGTGGTCCATTCATCGAACCCGTGACTCTCCAATTTGGAGACCAGGATGTCATGCGGGACAGTGTCAAATGCTTTGCTTAAGTCCAGGTAGATGACGTCCGTTGCTCTGCCTTTGTCCACCAAGTTCGTGGCAGTATCGTAGAAGGCCATCAGGTTTGTCAGGCAGGATTTGCCCTTGGTGAAGCCATGTTGGCTGTCTCCAATCACCTCCTTATTTTCCATGTGCCTTAGCAGAGATTCCAGGAGGATCTGCTCCATGATCTTGCCAGGCACAGAGGTGAGACTGACTGGCCTATAGTTTCCTGGGTCCTCTTTTTCTATGAATCTAAATATATAATATGTAAATCTATTTATAATACATAATATCCAATATACAAATCTAAAAAAGCTTTACTCTCTACAGCACTGGTGAAGCAGATAGAGTTCGCGGACTCTTGGGCTAGCAGAATGGATTACTTGCAGTCAATTATAGATGTACAAACCTATGAAGGCAGTAAGGCTATAGTTTGTGGAAAAGTCCTGTGAACCTATCTATGATTAGATAAGGTGCTCACATGACAGCTGAAGATAACGTCGAAGGGTGTAGCATCACCTCATTTGTACTGCACAGATCACCCCATGTGTTCCGTCACAAACCAAAAGCCAAAAAAAGTTTTAGTGTTTTCCTCCCTCATTTTCACCTAATCAATCCCAACCATCCAGTTTTCCCAGGTGGCATGCAAGAGTCACTTTTCCATAGATCCACAGTGCAACAATCAACCCCGGGTGCCCATCTCTGCTGAAAGGACTATGTTAATCTTTTACACTACCTTAATAAGTGGAGAAAAGTGGTCAGATGGTCCCAATGACATTATCACAGCCAGGTGATCATGAAGCTGAGGAACATTTTTTTAAGCCTTCTCCAAGCTGCTGAGGGGTAGATCCCCCCCTTAGTTTCTTATGTTTTGAGTCAGTCCTTCAACCATCCTCATTTACAAGGTGATGGAACAGCACACCATTGCGTCATGCTCTTCTGCACGTATTTTGACTAAAAGCAGCCAGCAATTGCTGTGTTTGGCACAGGAAACATGATCTAGACATGTTGATAGGACTGGATCCCTCGGGGAGTAGGCAGGGAAAGGCTATTTGGTATTTATTCATGTTTCAAAACAGTGCATTCTGATTTGCTTACCCTACCCAGGTGGCAGTAGCTCTGGTCACCACAACAGACAGATGTAACAGCTGCCTATATTCTCAGTAAGGATCAGAAGCCTGAACTTATAAAAGGTCTATCAGAAACTGGGGGCAACCTTGCACCCTGCCTGCAAAACAGGAAAGCTAAAATGCACTGAAGCTTGAGGGCACTTGCATTGTAGTAATGACCCCATACAAGTAATTAACAGAGCTAAAATTGCAAAATCTGTGTATTTGACACAAAAGTAGCACAGTGCCAACCAAACTTTTTGGATCTTAAGTGTTTGTAGAGCTGAAAACTAGAAATGAGTCAAGTATTAAGGGAAATGAAGAGTGTCACTGAGGTGTTCTTCAGAGCAGGACTGTATTTGAAAGCTGCATTGATACTTTTTACTCCTTCAGTTACAATAACATTGCCACCTGATCACAGCTTGTGAACTTCAAGTTGAAGGAAAACATTCCAGTCTGTGAGATAAGAGTGACAGCTTGTTATCTCATTTAGGTACTCCATGATCCTACACAATTAACACAAGTGATATGGGAGGGGGTTCAAAAGGTTAGCTGTCAAACTTCAGCCCCTCAAGTTAACCTTGCTTTGTTCTGAGAGGTTAGTTTGTTTTCGAAGTCTACCAAATCACAAGTTTCTGGGCTGCATTTTTCATCTGCAGTATTTCCTCCAAGAGGCTGCAGTGCAAAGCTCAGAGGAATTTTTTTTTCTTTGCATTGTTCTGGAGACAACAGCCACAGAACACAAAGGAGCAGTCCACTAACTTGAAGGCATATGCATCACTCCTGCTCATTAGAGAAAAGCTAATTAGGAAGTTTCCAAGTTATTCTGCAATATTAGATGGGTTTTAAACTTCCACAACACTCAGTTCTGGAAATTTTTTCCTTCAGCACACTGCCTGTAAGTACTGATTTGGAGGCGCATTAAACTAATTTCAGTAGTATACACAATTTAAGTGCAGATCCTTCTCTCACTGCTTTTCCCAGACACTTATGCTTTCTGTTTGCTGTCCAAACTAAGCAAGAAAAGTCACCACTTAACTGGAGAAATGGATAGTTTGGATTGATTTACCATTTCCATGCACACTGTTTCCCTTATAGTTGACTAAACTTCTATACTGGCCAATTTTTCCGCTCTAGAACACAATGCCTGTTAGCTTAGACTGGGAAGCAAAACTCTATCAGTTTTGGAGTTTCCTTTTTTGTTTTTGTGTCTCTCATAAACCTGCCAGTACGGCAAATCCTGCGCAGAAGAACCAGTCTCACTGTTTCCTCTCAGGCATGTGCAACCGGCCCTAGACAACCTAGCCCCTGTTAATGTTGCTAGATAAGCTTTCTTCAAACCATGGCATTTTCAGTAATGGCAGCCTCCTTGTAGCTGTTTTGCTTTGGAGTGACCAGTGTCCTTCATCTGAGCCTGAAAGAGTGCTTGGCACACCTCCTGTCTTGCGTAAACTCACTTACTTTCTTTGGATCCAGGGCTCCCAAGAGGGCAACTCAGATATTTTCGTGCACAACCACTTTAATAAACAGACCTAGGTAGTAAATACGTGTGCAAAAGGCAAACGTGTGTTTTGGGGGGCTAAATAGAACTCCTGCAAATGAAATCCTTATTCCCCAAGCATGCACTCATTTAACAAAGCCCTTCTCTTTTCAGCAAGATTAGTCAGCTATTGGAGGTCCCTGCAACAAGATACTACTGAACTGAACATGCCCAAGGTGAATCAAGGTAGTAGCTTGTGGAACAAATGAGTAGCCAGATAGCACCCACAGCTGAAGCATCCAACATCAGCTGAAAGCAGGTCTCTTTCTCACAATCCAATGAGCAGTTTATGTACGCTTGTGGTATAAGTCCAATTTTTCTCCCTTTTTGGTAGTCAGCTTGCTTGTTAACTCACGTAGCAAAAATGCAAGATTCAACCTACGCTTTCCCATAAGATTGATTTCCCTGCAGGGCCTGTCTCAGACTCCGCTGCGACTCTCTTACGCCCTTCCATTCCTGGTCAAAACACACCACACCTTCCACATGAGTCAACAGAGCAAGGCAGCATCTCCCGCAGCAAGCCGGGAAGCAGCTGAGAGGAAAGCCCTGCGACGCTGCGGCAAGCACAGCCCTTCACTGCAGCGTTGGGCAGGATGCTCAGAGAAATGCAGCCTCAGTCAAAGGCATCATCAGAAGATTGCAACAAGCCGCACTTGAGCTCAAATTAACCAGATCAGGCAAGGTCACTTCTGCTGAACTATTCCCAGGGACAAATTCCAATTCACCCAGATATTAGTTAGCATACGCAAGACAGCTGGAAGTCTTTGCAACACTCTCAAATGACACTGTTTGGCACATTATCAGACTAAATGCCTTTTGCCTGTTGAGAGCACGAGCACATCATTTCACTTCAGCGTTATTCTGTTCTCCCTCATTGTAATGTGTTGGTTTTGAGAAACTGCTGTATCCCGGAGAAGACTGTCAGGGTTCATCTTTCCTACCCCTTTTTGACGACAAATTGATGTTGAAGTTTCATTTCCAGAATATGAAAATGATTGAGATAATATATTTTGACATACAAGATGTGTAAAGAATAATACAAAGGAAGCTGTCTCAACTTTAACCAAGGGACACAATGTTATACCGGGAGGTACGCTATTTTTAATCCCAGAAATCCCAGCATCTCAACAGAGATACGACCTTTTCTTGTTTGAAGCGCTGTGTTCTTTCCCCTGCTATTCCACACAGGAAAACAGGATGTGCAAGTCAGTGTAATAGTTTTCTGACACTAAGAACTCAATAAATTCAGGAATACAAGTTGCTGCTTCTTTTACAGTTGATTTGTTAATGCGGCAGGCATATAGCCACATGTTTTGGCAGTCCACCTCTCAGAAGAGGTGGGCCTGTCTCTGCTTGATACCAATGGAAAGGAATTCGGTAGACACAGTGAGAGAATCCAGCTCAAAGAGAGTTTGTATGTTTGTACACACACAGAAAGCTGTTTGTTTGACTGTTGTGGGGCTTAGCTGTGGGTGCATGCCATGAGGGGAGCCAGGAGTGGAATACCCCTCTCTGTGGTCAACATGACGCACCAGTGGACAACAGGAGATGCCTAAGCAACGTACTGGGCTCATGCCAGGGATGCGAACCAAAAGGCAAGCCCGGCAAGAAGTGAGAATAATCTCTCTTGGGGACAGCACAGAATTTCTTCAACTTCAGAAGCCAAGAAAATTAGAGAACTAGAAAAGATAGGAGGGAAGGCCCCTACTGCACAGGATACATCAGGCATGGAAGGTATATATTATTAAAGAGCTTTAACCTCACCTACCATCTCTCTCTTGTGGGTAAGTGCTTTCTCTTCTAACGTGTATTTTTCTGCTCTAATAAAATCAGCTTTGTGGGCTGGAAGCCTGTAACACCTCACTCATACTCGTATAATAGAAAAGAGCAGGTGGTTCCCCCATAGAGCTGATGCCAGCTCCAGGCCTGGCAGCAGCACTCCACAGGCATGCGGGAAGATACCCAGCTCCCATCGATTACTTCTGAGCAGGCTTGCCAGCACCTTCCAGGACCAACCTGTACGCTTAGGGCTATGAGAGAGGTGGAAATACTATCTAGCTTCACCTCAAACGTCACTTTGAGCAAAACTTTTCCTGCAATTTCAAGTTTTAGAAGCGAGTTATCAAATGTAAACAGGTCATCATGGAAAAAATACATAGATAAACACCATACTGCACAGCAGGACGTATGCAGGAAATAAGCCTGTACCACCAATCTTAGTGGATTTAAATTGATGCATTTAGGCTACTGCATAACACACACATTTTATTAATGTCTTATTGTGTATCACTGAATTCAGTGAAACCTGGAATAAGATCTGCATGGTCAAAGAGCGGAAGGCAGCACTTTGAATTTCTTGCAGTAGCGCACAGTGAACGCTGTAACAAAGCAGCATCGATGCCTCTGTGCCGCATTGTTTTAATGGACAGAACTGTACCAGTAGCTACGCGTTCCTTTCAAAGGAAGACTAGAGATATCACTGCCATCGGTCAGACAAACATTTCTTGTTAGTCTGTTCCACAGCTACATAATAAGTTCCCTGTCATTCAACAAGCCCATCCTAGGATTTCTCTATCTGGTTTTCTAACATGATCACATGTTGCCTGTAGTCCCTGCATCCCAACGAAGGATTATTGCTGCAGCAGAGGCGGGACATCGTCCTGAAGTCACACTCAGGATGCAAATCACATCTTTTACCTGATATGGCCTTCAAGCATCTTAAAAACACCTCAAAATCACTGTCTCAGGCCAAGTGGCATCTAACTGGAAGTTACATTTCTTTCTCAGTTTGTTATTTAGATCTCAGCTACCTAAGGAGAGTTTTCATGGTATACCACGTCCTTTGTGACTTCCCTTCCAGCTTGCACAAAAGAGCTGATCTTCAGCCTTCTTCCTTCCGATGAATTCTGATGAAAATTGTTGTCTATGTGCATGATTGTTAGGTGGACAAAACCTGAAAAAACTCAAGTCTACAAGACTTATTGTTTAAACTCAACAACTTGGTTTTACTTGAACTAAATTAGAGCAGCAAAAGCCAGCTGACTCTTTCATCTGACAGCACTGCCCTGAGAAAAAAATATTTAAAGAAATCTAGTAATCTCAAAGAAACTGTAGTGATTTTAGGATCTGTAAAACCATTCTGATTTCAGGATTCCACACTCTAAATAAATGACAGCTGAACAGGAGAATCCATAGTGGTATGGTGATTCATAAAGCCGTAAGGCACCCGGTTAAGCAGGGTCAGCTTGGGTCTTCTCAGTGGTACAGGCAGAACTGACTTGGGCTGACCCAGAAATGTACAGAAAAATACATTTCTGTCCTCATCCAGGCATCAGATGACTCGCTTTCTTGGTGATGGTGGAAGAGATGATGGGAAACAAGGAGAGACACTGAAGACTGTGCAGGACCAGCAAGATTTAAAGGCTGGGCCAAGACTCAGAAGCTGTATTGTAGAGGGGCCTCTTTCCTTCCACTCTGCCATCCCCATCCCCCTGGGAGCCCCCCTCCACCTAAATATGCAGAGGTTTTGGGCTTCAGTCTTCTGATAGCAAAAGTATTGGAATGTGAAGCTACTAACAGAGTACCACATCAGAATAATCCAGCTGTCAGTATCAGTCTTCATACACCACTGCAAAGAAATAAGTTACTAAGAGACTGTCATTGGCCATTTGCCTCTTAATTACTCAGTTTGCCACTAAGAAGTCATCTTTGTGGACTTTCTGCATTTAGCACATACATGGCTCCAAAAATCAAGTCAGAAGAGGAAGATGGCACCCCAAGGCTTGTAGTTCGGCTACCCAAAAGTAACCTTTTGAAGATTTATCTAAATTTGTCAAATATAATAAGTAAGCGGCCATAGGACAGTGGGTATCCCTTGACTCGTTTGTGTTGAATAGCAGGTTAGTGTCAGAATTACCCTGGATAAGTATTTTATTCTATAAAAAATGCTTTTCAAGTCATAAAATGACAGAAGGCACTTTAATCCCTGCTCAAAGGGGTGACCAAACTTACAAATACACATTGAGCTATGCAGCAATGTCAAAAAGTAAGTAATTCTAGATTACCCACTTGAAAGAACTCAAACTTTCTCCGTAGTTCAGAAAACCCATGCAAAAGTATACAAGAGCAGAGATATTTGAGATTCTCTGCCATTATTGACAATGTTTTCCTCTTCCTTCATCTCTCACGTTTACTGTATAATACAACAAAAGGTAACAGCAAATATTTTTTAACAGTTTAATCTACATCACACGCTTAAAATAAATGCAATACACTTAAAAATACCTCTGAACAATCTAACTGCAGCACGCCAGTCTCCCGGAAGAGTGGCAGTGGATAAAGCCAAGGGGACTCCCTCGCAGGAGACAGCTGTACTGTAAAACAAGACTCCTCTCACCACAATCCAGCACAGCCACAATTTGTTATATATCAGCAAAAACACATGGTAAAAAGCAGAAATGACCACACTGCTCAAGTTAAGCATCCTACAAGTTTAATATTGACAGGAAAAGCTCCAAAAAAAACCCCACATTATCAAGGTGGAAAATGTGTCCCTTCAAATGAAAAATGCATTTATTCTCTCGTGTCTACTAATCACACAAAGTTAAAATGCTCTGACAGCCTTTCTAACTTACATCACACTATTTTGCTCAAGAGGTCATTGGTCAGCTTTTTGCCAGCTACATTAATTCAGTGTTGCTTACAGATTCAAAAAGAGAACCCATCGACACCACCAGTTTTGTGGAAACCATTAGTTTGGTTATTTTTGTAGCATGTGATAGTTATACTAGTATACTCTGGAGAACAACTAGTAGGCTAGTGACTCTCAAATATTTCCCATGTTTTGTGTGCAATGAATAACAAAAATATTAGTGACCTGTACTCCTTTTAAGTTGAAGGCTCACCAGACAAAACCTGTTATTCTTCTACAACCTAGTTACGTACAGATAAAGTAATTGGTGGAAAAATTTGACTTATAAGACATCCGTCTCTGGTTGCTTATTAAGTTTTCAAAGAATTCCAGACTTTATTCCATTTTCCCAGAGACCTGAAAGGAGCTCCTAAAAAGTATTGTCAGAGTTCATCCCCCTCTCTCCAATGCCTTACAATTCTGCTTTACCATCACACCAGAAATAAGCCCAGAGCTGGGTAACCAGGGGAATGAGATAGGCATTTTTTATGCTGACAAGCACTCTTGACACATCCATGCTACACACCCTACATTGTCGGGATCACTTTTTGATACAATGCATTTGACTTCAGTTGATGATGATGAAGGATTTCAACCTGTCGTCTTCTAACTGATACAGACCTGCCCACAGAATTATTGTACCAACATGAACACCTGTGTTCAATAGCAAACAAACCTTTACAGCACCTAGTCTCATTGAGGGACATCTACAGTGGCTCACAAGACCTCTACTGAATGGAACAACTTATAAACTGTTAAATTAAACAAATATACATAAGGAAACTGTGATCCAGTATAAACAAAAAATTATGGCAGGATTCCTGGGTGTATCAAAAAGTCATGACTAACTCACAGCAGTTGTGCAATAAAGCATAGCATATCTTTTATTTGTATGCTTCAGAAATTAATATTGGTGTGACTTGCAAACAGCAGCATAATTACAACAACCACATTCTCCTTAGTGTTGTGGACAGGTGGTGCACATTAGCCCTCAAAGCCAGCAGTCTTGAAAACCTGCCCACCCTGTGACAAATAGCAACCTCTCCAAACTCTAATAAGTTTGGGGATGTTTCTTAAGGTTGTTTTTTCTCCATTTGAGTTAGTATTACAGGAATACAAAACTGCAGAGAACAAAACTCCAATTATACATGGCAGAGAAATGACAGAGCTTTGAAATTACAGACATACTCAACTCTCTACCACAAAAATATTACGCGTAAAAATGAACTAAAATAGTAAAGCAGGCTCCATGACTTACCTTACCTTGCTGTCTCAAAGATTCATTTAGAGGAGCACCCCCACTATGGGAACCTTTATGAGGCCTTGACATAGTAAGATTATTTATTTTTTTTAAAAAAAGATAAAAACCTGTTAAATAAAACAGCCAGCTATCATAGACTGGTAGAAAAGAGCTTCTCCTAGAAAACTTCCTTTTATATACCTCACCATGGGTGTGGCTAAATGACTAGCTCCACCCTTCATCCCATATAGAAACCCAGAGAGCCTATAAAAAACTTCTCTGGAGCAAGACAATAATTTTGTCAGCTTGTCATGTGCTCTGTTTAAAAAAAAAAAGAAAAAAAAAAAAGTAAATTACCGGTTGATGGTTTCACAAGCTAGGGAGGAAAATATAGATAAATAAAATGAACATTGTCTCTAATATTTGCAGTTCCTGCAACCTGATCTACAAACATTTAGTAGGTAAGCTTGCTTAGTTGTTCGCTTTTTAAAAGCACTGCTGTTAACAACCTGTGGGAAGTCTTAACATCTTTCAGTCTTTATTTGCATTAGAACTACATTGCATGGAAAACCAACACATCTATGGACTTGCAGCAATTGCTACTTGCATCACCTCTTGATGAGCCTCCACCACCAGTGAAGGCTCTTGTTTTCTTCACTTACATCATGAAGATGATGCAAGATTAAAGCCCTTTGCATGCCTCATTAAATCACACACATGCCCTCACTGTGGATGGATCACCACCAATGAAAACTAGAATCTGTCCTTTTGTCCCCTAACAACTCAACATCTTTAAAAAAAAAAGTCAACTTTCTTTTTCCCTGAGGCCTAACTGAAGAGGATGGGGAGACAGACTAGGATGTTGCCTACGGAGTTATACAGTGACCCGGTGTGTAATACAAACACATCTAGATGTCTGCACTGTTGTTTCTTACTCAAGTTTTTGTATTATCCCAACTGATAGCTTTTGCACTTAAGAATACAAGTACAAGCAACTATAAGCATAGTGCTCAAGGGGTTTTTTTTGACTGAATAGTTGAGGTTATCCTGGCACTCCTGCAGGAGCTTGGGTGTGAAATCGGAGTTCTTGAGGCGTTTGGCAGGAGCTCAACTATGCTTCTATCATCTGGGTTTGCTTTCAAGGGAGTGATTAGGGAATTATGTTCTTGTTAACAAGATCTGTGCAAGTAATGGCTATTATGCCCAACATTTCCTGTATTTAAGCTGAAGTGACTGTTCCATCTATCAAGAAGAAGAGTTGAGGTACTTTCTTGAGAATTAGTGATTTGGGCCAAATTTTAACTTTAAAAAGTATTACAAAAAGAACATTCATCCCTTTGCACTGTACCAGGCCATTTCTGTCTGAAAAAGTTAACTGGTCTTTGAAATATACATATCCACATGGAACTTTTACTATAAAATTAGAATATAAGCTTAGTGCTCCCTGTGCTCCTCTTCCCCCACCTCCTAGAGTGTCAGATGGAGGAAACAAGCCACCTTCATTGCAACAAGAAACTTTGGTTAATAAACTACAGCATTTACATTTCATTGCTTCTGTACCACTGCAGGCAAGATAAAGCATATTTCACTTTAAAATCCATATTTAAAGGACAGATATCCATGTCCCGTTCTGTGACTGAAAGTCTGTAACCTCATGCTCTACCATACGCGAATGCAAAAACTCTGCAGCGTTCTCCGAGGGCAGTAAAACCATTTCACCCTTTAAAGAAACTCCAATGATTCTGGGAAAAAGGTAGAATCTTGGCAAGTTCACAAATTAAACATAGGATGCAGGAGTAAAGAAAGCAGTTCTGTTTAAATGCAGATCTGGAAGAAATGGAGACGAGCTCATTTTCTTCCCTACAGTGAGGTCCTCTCGCAGAGGTGCGCACCGAGGGCAGGCTGCTTCTCTGTCGGCTTCAGCAACAACCAACAAAACTCTGTCGTCCTGGGTTGAGTTGTCACTTCTTTTGAACAGATCTTCCCCAGGCATAGTGGGGGAACCCACAGGCGTGGGTGAAAGGAGGAGGGATATTACGGGAGATGGACAAGACCAGAAATGAGGATACGAGTCCTGGTGCGTTGTGCTCAGTGCAGCCAACTCTGTACTGATGCACTTCCTAGGCTGGGGCTTGAAACCATGCTCTGTTTAGACATATAGGACTGGGAAGATACCAGAGATGATGCTTTAACTTTTAAAGGATCTGCTAGTTTAGCTGGTAGTAACTATATCCCAATACCGAAACAAGGAATGCTGAAACTGGGTATGGTCTCATCTGTAGCAGCTAGCGAATAAAATCAAGAGAGAAAATGCTCAGTACCTGGTATTCACCCAGGAAAAAAAATGAAAAGGTCTTATTTTCTGGATATCACCCACACTTCTTACAGGTATGAGGGCACCTGCCTGCCAGAACTACTTTATTACTATCCTAACAGAAAACGCAGCATTATGCAGCTGTAAGAGCCATCACCCTTTATTTTGCCATTATAACCAGAGGAAATTGATAAAGCGTACTTGATCAGATCATATTTTAGCAGGCAAAACTAGGAGAGGTGAGTACACGGCTGCATGCCAGGCGCTAGTAGGTTAGTCCTTACTGAGCAGGCACTTCAGTCGTACCCATCTCTGGTGATGTCATCTTGCTTTTGGCAGCTGCTACCACGCAAAGGCAAGCCTTAAAAACCCATTTGCTTTCCTGAGCAAGGACGGTTGCAAGAACTCCTGCAAATGTGCTCATATTTAGCTAGACATCAATGTTTAAAGTACAGAATTAATCTGTCTGCTCACACTTCAGGTTCTGGGGAAGACTTAGCGTGTTAGTCCCATTTTGTTCCGCTCTCCCCTCCCTCGTCACAGCCCCCTGGATCAAAAGCTCTCTTGGCTTGCTAAAGAAGCGTGTTCCACCCCTGTAGGCAGAGACTGCTTCTCACTCCTCTTGGTAAGGCCCAGCATCTTCTGGCTCTGCTCCACAGCTGGGGTACGGCCACCCTGAAAATCTCTGCTGTCCCCCTTTCCTGGGGCTTTGCCTTTCCCATTGAACCCGCCACCTGCCTGGAAAACAAGAGTCGGATGTCAAAGAGCAACAAAGACCCTGCCTGGTGTAAGAGGTGTTTGAAGAGTGGGTGCGAGACCATCACGGCCAGTCACCATCAGGAGCACGTCAGGAAGGTAGGGACTGCAGTATTTAAGGAGTCTCTGTGGTGCAATTGGTTAGCACGTTTGGCTGTTAACCTTAAAGGTTGCTGGTTTGAGCCCACCCAGGGAGGCCTATGGCTTTACCTGCTTAGGGCAGTAAGGTTCAAAAAAGGTGAACTTTCAAGCCTCTTTCCAACCTAGATCTATGATCTTAAAAAAAAACAATCCACAAGCCAAAGCTCTATTGAGTCCACGGGGGCAAATGGAGGAAAGCACACTGGCTGACAATTTTGTGGTGAAATTAGGATGCAGCTCAGGGGAAGAGACACACAAGACATAAAAAATGTGAAAAAATCTCCCAAGAGGAGGTTGTATGAGAAAAATCAGGGGCGGTCTGGAAGGAGCTGCCAAAGCAGCATGGCAGCGAAGGGGTGCAGCGCAGGGTTCTTTCCAGGCACAGAAAAACCAACCCCCTTAAGTGGCAGAAAGCCCGGACCTTTTGTTTTCTTAGCAGAGTTTTTTTGTCATCATCTGGAATCATTTAATCTGCACTTCAGAAGCCTTCCAAGAGACAGCCAACCTAGAGCTGCTGTTCAAAACTTCAGCAAAGGCGGTTTTCCTCTGACATTCCCCAAAATGTTTTCAGCCGCACCTTGCGACTCTCACTCTCCCTACGGAAATGTGTATTCCTAGCAGATTTCCTGCAGCTTGCTAACAAGGCGTAAGATGTTCACAACCAATTTTGATGTCTAGTCTCTTGTA
This sequence comes from Chionis minor, assembly GCA_013398295.1. Classification (NCBI taxonomy): domain Eukaryota; kingdom Metazoa; phylum Chordata; class Aves; order Charadriiformes; family Chionidae; genus Chionis; species Chionis minor. Next base: position 302,279 of record VZSF01005696.1, read on the forward strand.
TCCCTAAATTTTCTGCTTTTTTTTTTTTTTTGGTAAACATTTCTCAGTAGTATTATTGACAGCACAGCTCATGAGGAAACTAAAGGGTTAACGGTGTTGAAATAAGTAGAATAGAAGAGACTATAAGAAGTTACTGTAACTAATAATAGCTGTGAACTTGGGCTGCAAGAAAAAGATGGAAAAAACTAGCAGGAAGAAAAAATTAACAGCTTTAAGGATTAGTCTGTGTACGTTGCACACTTTATTTATACCAGGGTTTTTAAACATCCAGTTGTTTGGTAATAACTAAATTACTTAGTTTTCCAGCAGACCTGCAGACTAACCTGTTGGAGTGGAACAGAGCTGCATGAGCGGGACATCCTCCTCTGGCCACTAACCACTCCAGGGAAACCCCAAAGCATATGATGATGTATGAGCATCAAATGCCAAGGCAAGTATTTGCTCTCTTGGTGGAGTCTAGTAGTTGTAGCTTAAGAAGTAATCCCGGTAAGATAGGCCCTCTCTGCTGTCTCTGCAATTAGCTTAATTACAAACAGAAGTCACCTGTTCTCCTTTTGTGTTTGTAGGTCTATTAATACTAACAATGTGCTCATGCCATCTGCTAATGAGCTATTTCCAATTTTACAAAGCAAAGCAGACGGTATTGCCAGGTGTTTGGAAATGTATCTATTTGGCAATTAAATGCACAAGACCTAAACGTTACCAAACAATATTTGCATTTGCAGGTACTCCTGCAAGATGGTGTCTTCTGAACTAATCCCAGACATGAAAAGCTCAAGACTCTGATGGAAATCAAGAGAGGCATTCATCTACTGCTTCAGTTTTGCCTTTTAGTCTGGGTCTTTGCCTCTGGCTTGCAAATATTCTTGGGCTCAGAATCATAAGCTGGTCAAGGAATGCTGCATTCCCAGCAGAGATGAGTCATGAGATCCAAGGTTAGTTTCAAGTGCCATACGGCAAGGAAGCTTCAAGAACAAGTTTACTCCCAGTGTTTCTCCTTAGTCTGAATATTGTGAAGCCAAACAAAACATAGCGTTTTCCTTTGATAAAACCTGACACGTTTTGCTTGCAGTGTGATTCAAACTGTCTGAAGAGATTGTTACTACTATACATTCAAGCCTGTATTAATTGGGACATAAAATGATTACCAAATCAAAGCCTATTTTAATAAAATTCCTCTGGAAGGAGTAGTCTGCGAAGATATTTGGCCATTTCACATTCGATGTTGCACAACCAAACCATGCGGTGAAACGAGAGACAGATTTTTCCCTGCTGACTTTAACAATTTAGGATTTACTAGATTAAAACAATTTAAGTGTCTGAAGCTTATAGCTGATAGACCTGGCATGTTACACCCTTCTTCCCTTCTCACCTGTCAAATCTATGCAGGATTTGTATTTTCTGGCAACTTGTTGTTTTTATGTGGTTTGGCATTGGTAATTAGATCAACCTGAAAGCTTGTCATTTATGTACGTGGTAGATTATCCGGTGTTAGGACCCTGCTAATTTTATCCCTTAAGGAAAAAGGAGCAAACTTGAGTAAATGGTGTACTCACTATCCGAAATTGCCTTGCTGAAGAAATACTACTGGCTTCTTCCTAGAAGGTGGAAAAGTAACATTGTGAGCCATTCTCAAAAGAGACCAGGTTAAAGACTAGGGTCCTGTAAAGCATTAGAACTGGTCCTAAACTTTAAATAGGACAAATTTGATATCTGGGGTCATTCAGAGTTCAGTGGAATGAGGCTGGATGAATGCAAAAGTTCAGCACAAGATGCAGGAGTTTCTGGGACTGAGGATCATTAAGCCTGTCCCCACAAAATTTGTCATGTTTTCATCTTCTCTACCACCTCTCCTCCTCCTCTTCACCACCATCATCTTTCCCAGACCACTGTGAAGAACTGGCCCATCTTCAGGGCAGCAGTTGCTGATGAGATTTGAGCATACTTGCTCGTCCCAAAGCCCTGCTCTTGCTATAAGGACTCTGTTAGACAGCAGGGTTGCTTTCCTCCAGCCTTTTCAAAACACTTTTTGGACACAGCCATAATAAAAATAGGGCAGGGCAGGCCTGCTGCTGGCTGCCGATGCTGGGCAGTGCTCCCAGAACAGGCCTGTGCCTTAATCCTGCCTGTCCCGTGACCGCGCGCCGGGGCTACACTTCAGCTCATCGGGGACAAACACAACAGGAAACTGTTCTGAGTTTCAATCACATAATAATACGATAAATGCTTGCCCTGACAGCCGCCTTAGAGTATTGTCGTCTTCGGGATCATTTCCCTGCAGTTCAGGTTTTCCATTCTCCTCTGCCCTCTCCTCAAGCCCTGCAGCCAGTCCCCTTTTCCCTCACCTGACTTTCCCAAATGCAGAAGATGAGTCACTGCTTCTTCCTTACAGTCCATGAAGTGTCTTTGCAAACTCCTTGAAAAAAAAACTTTGTTTAAGGCTCTTTCCCCACCCAACTTCCCTGCAGACAGACTAAACCCCATAGTTTCTCTTGCTGCCCATAGAGCACCTAGTGCTTTCTCAGACTTAGGACTGTAAGTTCACTGCTCCTAGAGACGGGCATCGTAGAGACTGTCAGCAGGGAGGATCCACAGCCACCCCATGACAGGATCAAGGACTCAGGAACCATACGTGGATTTTCCCAAACCACCTCACCTTTTCATCAGTAAGAAATCAAGCCACACTGAAGCTGCAAGGATTTCACATTAGCGGCTGTAGCTATCCTCAAAGGATCTAAGCCAAAACATTGACTTTTATATACACCCACATACCTGCATAAAAATTAATATATAGAGAGAATCATGGAATCACCTAGGTTGGAAGAGACCTTTCAGATCATCAAGTCCAACCATGAACCTAACACTGCCAAAACCACCACTAAACCATGTCCCTCAGCACCACGTCTACCCATCTTTTAAATACCTCCAGGGACGGCGATTCCACCACCTCCCTGGGCAGCCTGTTCCAACGCTTGATAACCCTTTTGGTGAAGAAGTTTTTCCTAATATCCAACCTAAACCTCCCCTGGCACAACTTGAGGCCATTTCCTCTTGTCCTGTTGTTTGTTACTTGGGAGAAGAGACCAACCCCCACCTGGCTACAACCTCCTTTCAGGTAGTTATAGAGAGCCATAAGGTCTCCCTTCAGCCTCCTCTTCTCCAGGCCAAACAACCCCAGTTCCCTCAGCTGCTCCTCATAAGACTTGTTCTCCAGACCCCTCACCAGCTTCGTTGCCCTTCTCTGAACATGCTCCAGCACCTCAATGTCTTTCTTGGAGTGAGGGGCCCAAAACTGAACACAGTATTCAAGGTTGGGGCCTCACCAGTGCCGAGTACAGGGGGACAATCACTTGCCTAGTCCTGCTGGCCACCCTGTTCCTGATACAGGCCAGGATGCTGTTGGCCTTCTTGGCCACCTGGGCACACTGCTGGCTCATATTCAGCTGACCTTCAACCAACACCCCCAGGTCCTTTTCCACCAGGCAGCTTTCCAGACACTCTTCCCCATGTCTGTAGAGCTTCACAAGGTTGTTGTGACTCAAATGCAGGACCTGGGACTTGGCCTTGTTGAACTGAAGGTGCTGAAGGCTCAGGATCTCATTTAAACCTCACCCAACACCACCATGTGGGCCATCACGCAACGGTTGGTCTTTGGGCCACCAGTGACTCGGTGCAATGCTGTCGGCACGCTCCCCACCAGGGCTTTCTGCACCAGCGGCAGGTCGCCCTCCCGTGGCTCATGCAACCACCAGCCCAGCCCAGCCCAGCTCTGAGGCGAGAGCTGGCAGTTTTTAACACGAGACAGTATCACTCTCCAGAGGTGCCTGAGGGAAAAATGCATTCCACTCACCTAATCGTGTTAGTCTAATGTTTCTCCCTCTTGTGGAATCAAACTATGTTTTTAAATCTTCACTGTATTTAGGTTTCAGTGTTGCAAGGCTTGAGAGAAGAAAGTCCAGAATTAAAGGTATTTTAAGGTAAATTAGAATGACAGGTTTTAGTAAAAGTTTTAGTAATGTTGAAGGCCCCCACTTTTTTTTTTCCAAAGACTAACCAAGGATTTATTCTTGTGATTATCCACTGGGGGGGCTGGGGGGGTGGGGGCTGGGAGTACAGGGGGTGTTTTTTAACTCCTCCAAATATTTCACTGGCATCTGGAGGAACGGTCAAAAAATAGCACAGAAAAAATGCCAATTAGCCAAAAGAGACAATGTTAAATAGTTGAGAACGCTTGGATTTGTAAAAGCTGAAAGAAATAAGATTTGAGAGTTTTATTGTCAGAGAAGGCTCTTAGATTTAGAGTATTGGACTAAAGCTAAATTAGGCCATTGCAAACGAAATCATAGGGCTGAAGTAGTTGCTTCTCAGAGGAAGAGGCACGCTACATGTAGACTTAAACTTGAAGGACAGGCACCTGGTAAGTAAGTGGCCAGTTGCCAAAAGTTTAAATAAGCAGAAAACACCCCAAATGACCAAACCCTATTCAGCACCAGGCGTTCTGATACAGTCTGATAGGGCAATTGGCCAAGCCATGCCAAGCTGGCATGGCACATCCCACAAACTGAGGTCAGAGAAAAATATGCATATTTTCCTGTCTCTGAAACATCTCAAAAAGGCGTAGGTATCTCAGAGACACTAAGCCCACAAAATGTTAACTGCCCTGTATCCTCCTGTCCCTGACTCCTTACCTCTCTTACTAAGCTGATCCTTTCCTCCTTATGAAGCTAAAGTAGCTCATGGATTCTGTAGGCTGAATTTGAGGCAGACTGAAGGAAACCACACTTGCCCTCAGGAAAAGTCAAATTTATCATCTGCCTGGCATTTCTGAAGCCTTCGGTTGTATTCAAATAGATTACATAGCATCTCAGTCAGCTTCCTCTGCTGGGGATAGTATGAAACTCCACTATGGCAGCAGCAGTACCATAAATCTTGAGTGTTTTAGGAAGACAGAAAGCTTCCTGTAACTCTAACACTGCACCCACAGGATATGGCAGTAGGTGAGTTAAGGGGTCATAACCCTCCTGTCCTCCACTTTGGGGATGATTTTCACCACAAGGACTTTACTAACAAGCACCCATTGAATCTCAGCAGTGGTTGTGGACAACCCTTGTGTGAGACAAAGACCTTTTGTGCTCTTTGTGTCTTCTCACTCGCTGGGTGAAGGCCCACCCCACACACCCAGTTGTGTGAGTAAAGACATAAACAAGCATTAAAGCCAGAGTCCCTCTATCTCAGGGCAAAGAGACGGACTGAGCGTGCGTACACTAAGGATTTAGAGGGCATTTGGCCTATGACCTGGGCATCCTGACATGACAGTGTGTACAGTTGTTCATAGAGCTGTTGAATAATATTTATCTCAACATGCCCTTGAGGTGGTACTTTTAAATAAACTCTTTCAGTGGTACCCAGTGATAGGACAAGGGGCAATGGGTATAAAATCGAATATAGGAAGTTCCATCTGAACATAAGGAGGAACTTCTTCACTTTGAGGGTGGCAGAGCACTGGAACGGGCTGCCCAGAGAGGTGGTGGAGTCTCTGACTCTGGAGACATTCCAAACCTGCCTGGACGCCATCCTGTGCAACCTGCTGTAGGTGGACCTGCTCTGGCAGGGGGGTTGGACCAGATGATCTCTAGAGGTCCCTTCCAATCCCTAACATTCTGTGATTCTGTGGTTCTGTGATTCTTCATTGAAGCAATCAGAACCCTGACTAAAAGATTTACCCTGTGATAATGTTCCTGTAGAAGTTTTTACACAGTTCATTTGACTTGAAAAGATGGTATCTTTTAAAAGAGCAAGTGCATCTTACAAAATAACCTTTAAGCTCTATGATGCTTTGTTCAAACTACCGTTCTGCCGTTCCACTTCTGAAATGTCATCTCTGTCTCAGTGTTTGTCTTCTCTTAAAACATAGCACAACTGCTACAGTATTTCTTGTAAAAAGCTTCCACCTTCTTTACCGCTTTAGCTTTCCCACTACGTTAAGTTACAAGCTTATAATATCAGCCTCAATTCATTTGTTACACAGTTTGGAGCTACAGATAAGCAAATACCCCTTTGGGAAGCAAGCGAAGTACAAAAAGAACTATAACTCACTCACCACAGAAAGCACCAGAGGGTTGTTTGTTTGAATTACCAGAAGAAGCTGTTTAAAATGAAAAATTGGTGGTAATTTTTTTTTTTTTTCTTTTTCCCAACCTCGCGCGTGCCGCTACTGCGCAGGAAGCTCGCAGCTTCAGGTAACATGGATATCTGCCCAGAGCGCTGCATCCTTCCTCCCAGGAGCTGCCACGCTGGGTCAGCCAACGCAGCGTGCTGAATCATCAGGCTTTTAGGTGCGTTCTCCGGAACGGGATTTATTCATCGCGCAGCTTCCCTACCACGCAGCACGCCGAAGGAAAGCTCCTTTGGAGCCACTGGTAACCAGAAGCTGTTTGTTTTGGACGCTGGCAACTCAGCGGTGACGTGCAAAGGGGGTTACGTATGGAAGGGGTTTTGCCTTCACGCGGTGGCAAAGCGCCTGCCTGTTTCCACACCAGGCGTTGCAGAGCCGGCCAAAAACTCTTCTGCTTCGCAACTATTCACGTCGACAAAACAAACAAACACATAAAAACACGCTTCTCCGTCCCGAAGCCCCCTAAGCACTAATTACTCTCTGGTGATGCCACTCCTCGTAATACTCCCGAGGTTTTTCCGGCTTAATTGCCGGAAAAGGATAGTGGACTGGCTGGCTGCAACCTTCCCCCCCCACCCCGCGGGGCGATGCGCCGGCCGGCGGCGCGCAAAGCCGCCCACGCGTGACATGGCAAAGTCGTGTCTGTCTGTCCGTCCGTCTGTCCGTCCGCCCGTCCCCCCCCGGGCCACTCCCGGTGCCAGCGTGGCACAAGCCCCGCCGCTCACCTCGCCTCACCTCACCTGCTCCGCTTCCCGCCGCCGCTTTTCCTTTCTCCCGCCCGCCCCGCTGACAGCCCCGGCTTTGTCCGCCCGCCCGCCCCGCTCCGCTCCGCTCCGCCCCGCCCCGCGCGGGAGGCGCCACGTAAAACCTCCCCGGCCACCGCACGGCACGGTACGGCACCGCACCGGCGCCCCCGGAGAGCGTCCCGTTCCTGCCCCACCGAGAACACCCCTCCCGGCGGCTT